>SJYC01100702.1:0-64565 GCA_006408675.1 Madoqua kirkii
ACAGCCTGCCCTAGAGGGTTGCCGTAAGGACTGAATGCAGCAGTGAATGTACAATGGGAGCCAGGCCTGGCAAGCAGCACTGGCAGGTGCTACTGCCCCAGTATGAACACCAGCCCACTGCCTCTGAAACTAGCCCTGTCCCAGCTAACCCCCTGTGAAGACACCCACGCTCTTTATCACTTGGAGCTGGAGATTCTCAAGAGGATGGGCAATCTTGCCTACACCCTTTCCTGAGACCTTTAGCAAAGACTCCAGACTGTTCGTTGTCACAAACCACAGCTGGAAGGGTGTTACTGGCATCTAGTGGGTAGAGGCCAGGGATACTGCTGAGTAGCCTGCAATGCCTGCAACAAAGAGGGACCATGACCAAAGTGTCAGGCATGCCGTGGTAGAGAGTCCTGTTTTGGCTTCTTGGGACAGTTCTTGAAACCTAGTGTGACCACACTGGCCTTGCTTCCTCACACCTCTGATTTCATGGAGAGTTATAGGATTAACTCATGTTTGACATACACACATAATATAATGTAATGCAATGCAATGTAGGCCAAAAAGTTTGTTGAGGTTTTCTGCAACATCGTATGGAAAAACTCAAATGAACTTTTTGGCCAACCCAATGTAATATAACATGATAAACAAGCTGAAAAGAACTAGGCAAAAAGCCAATAGTATTTTAGGTCATTGATTTTTGGACTTTAAAGGACCAGTGATCTTGCTAAACTGCAGATGCCCAGCTCCACTCTCAGAGATTCAGCAGGTCTGGGGAAGAGACCCGGAAATTCTGTTTCTAACAAATCTGCAGGCGGTGCTGGTGCTGTTGGTTCAGGGTCTGAGTGTTTAGCCCATCCACCAGTGAGTGTTTGGCTGACCCACCAGATGTGAAAGAGAGGAGCTAATAAGGGGCTGGCCCTCTAGGGCCTCTCACCTCATGAGACACTGTAACAAAGAGTTGCAATTAGACCTTAGGTCTTCCAGTGAAAGGTTTGGATTTATAACACTTGAGATTCTGAGGCAATTTCCTCCTAGATACTATTTGAACATTTGACTCGAAATCAGAACATTTTTACAAGGTCACAAGGAATGTGGGCTTAGAGGCAAAGGGCTTCTTTTGACTATTAAACTTTCCAAATTCTGTTGTATTTTTTAAAAATGAGTTGATTTACAGTGTTGTTTTAGTAATTCCAGCATATGGCACAATAACCAACAGCCTTTGTGATCCCTGCCTCCTTCTTCTTCACCACCTTCTCCTCTGCGGCACACAGGCTGCAGCCGTCTTGAAGGAAGTGCCCACATCTTCTAGATTCAATGGAAAGGGAACAGAACAGAAGGGACAAGATAGATTGCATAGGTACTGCCTATTTCCCTCCAGCATCCTTCCTGCCTTCAGTTAGGTTCACTTAGACTGTTCTGAAGTCCTGGGCAAAGCCTCCTTTTCCTGGCTGATTTACAAAATACATGACAAGTAGTATGAAAGTCACAGCAGATCACGAACAACCACAAAGTATAGCATAGCATGTTTCCTCTCTGCTGTTGCACCCTACTGTCTATTCAGTTCAGTCACTCGGTCGTGTCCGACTCTTTGCAAACCCCATGAACTGCAGCACACCAGGCTTCCCTGTTCATCACCAACTCCCCGAGCTTGCTTGAACTCATGTCCATCGAGTTGGTGATGCCATCCAACCATCTCATCCTCTGTCTTCCCCTTCTCCTCCTGGCCCCAATCCCTCCCAGCAGCAGGATCTTTTCTAATAAGTCAGTTCTTCACATCAGGTGGCCAAAGGACTGGAGTTTCAGCTTCAGCATCAGTCCTTCCAATGAATATTTAGGATAGACTGGTTTGATCTCTTGCAGTCCAAGGGACTCTCAAGAGCTTTCTGCAGAACCACAGTCTAAAAGCATCAATTCTTTAGTGCTCAGCTTTCTTTATAGTCCAACTCTCACATCCATACATGACTACTGGAAAAAACATAGCTTTGACTAGATGTATCTTTGTTGGCAAAGTAATGTCTCTACTTTTTAATATGCTATCTAGGTTGGTCAATTTCTTCCAAGGAGCAAGCGTCTTTTAATTTCATGGCTGCAGTCACCATCCACAGTGATTTTGGAGCCCCCCAAAATAATAGTCTGTCACTGTTTCCATTGTTTCCTCATCTATTTGCCATGAAGTGATGGAACCAGATGCCATGACCTCAGTTTTTTGAATGTTGAGTTTTAAACCATCTTTTTCACCCTCCTCTTTCAGTTTCATAAACAAAAAAGAAGGTAAGTCTTTTCCAGGACCTCATTCTATATCCACAGGTGTCACTTCAGGTGTCACTCAGACTAAGCCAGGCATACCTGTTAGATGCTCTCTAGCCCTCTGTGTTTTCCAAATCACACTGTAATTAAACAAGGAATTGTTCATCTAATACCATCTAAAACATAAACTCCAGGAGGGCAGGAATCTTGTCTGTCCTTGCATGTATTGTCAGCTGGTACTTGTGTAACTATTATAATTATATAATGTATGTATATAATTGCATAACAACTCTTTGTAACCCCATAGACTATACAGTCCATGGAATACTCTAGGCCAGAATACTGGACTGCGTAGGCTTTCACCTCTCCAGGGGATTCTCAGCCTAGGGATTGAACCCAAGTCTCCCACATTGCAGGCGGATTCTTTACCAGCTGAGCCACCAAGGAAGCCCAAGAATACTGGATTGGGTAGCCTATCCCTTCTCCAGCAGATCTTTCTGACCCAGGAATTGAATTGAGGTCTCCTGAATTGCAGACAGATTCTTTACCAACTGAGCTATCAAGAAAGCCATTATAATAACTTAGCTAGAGGAAAATATGCAACCAGGCTGATTGGTTTCACTTTAAAATTCATAAATGATAACTATAGTTCAGCTTGTGTATTACCCAGAAATCATATTACTTTCCCCTGTCCATATGGGCTCCCTCCCTCCTAGACAACTGTTTCATACCTGTTCTGATCACCTTGCCCCGCCCTCCAGTCTCCCTCCCCCACTTCATATGATAATGTTGCTTCTGCTTGAGGGCAGAACTTCCCCAGGCCCCACCACTTCTACCCACTTGCCCTGCAGCACCCGAGCCTGTGCACCCTGTATTTCTCCATTCCTACGGATGGCCAGTCCACACATGCTTTAAGGCCAGCCCTTTCTTGTGCATCTTAACCATTCCATCCTACTCAGTTGCTCTGCCATTTCCCCCTCTCTCTGCGTCAGGAATACCCTCTTACTATTCCCATAGCCTACAATCAAGCTGTTATTCCTCTCATTTTAAGAAACAAAAATTTAAAAAACCCCTGTTGACACTCTCCCCCCATCTAGAACCTCCTCGCCTTCTCTGTTCCTCTTTACACAGAATTCATTGAATGGCTTGTCTCTTGACTGTGGATTACAGATCTTCACTTCCGATCCCAATCAAAACTGTTCTCACCAGTCCAGCCAAGACAGACGTGGGGCCTTTCCTTGTGGGCAATCTCTAGATGTATACTAAGAAAGTCAATATGTGGGTGATGAACACAGTGAAGGACAGGCAGAGGTGCTACCGGAGCCCCCAAAGGAGGGACTGACGTTCCATGCAGAGGTGACATTGTGTGCAAAGGCACAGAAGCTCCTGGGAGGAGCCCTGCCAAGTGGCGGGGTCTGGCTCCTGGGAGGGGATGTGGAGTGAAATGAAATGCAAAAAACAGGCAGTGACTCGACCAGGAAGGTGCTTAACATTATAAAGAATTTAATCTTGAGGACAAGAAGGTTCCACTAAAGAATGTTACATGGTCAAGGATTTCCCTGTGGTCCAGTGGTTAAGAATCTATCTGCCTTGCAGGGCAGGGGACATGGGTCCTATGGGGAGAACTAAGGTCCCACATGCCGTGGGGCAACTAAGCCCTCACACTGCAACTAGAGAGCCTGCACGGTCTAGACTGCATGCTCCACACCTGGAGAAGCCGGTGTGCACAGCCAGAAGCAGAAAGCCTGCACGCTGAAACGAAGGGCCTTCTCAACCAATAAATAAACAGAATTTAAAAATGATGTCATAGAATCAGGTTTAGAATGACAGATGTGAATGTGTTATGGAAGATGGAATCTAGTAGGCTGAAACTATCCCTTGTGCTGAATATCCTCCACAAGCCCTTGCAGACACACACCTTCTCCTTTTTTGCTGTTCTGTGCCCTAGGAGGCTGGCCTCTATCAGCTGGACCAAAGGGCTCCTTCTGGAGCTGGACTAGCTGCATCAGGATTACTTGAGGAGCTTTAAAATCCATACACATCTTCTAGATCCTTATGCCTATGAGGCTAGAGTACGTAACTCCAGATGGTGCAGTTATACAGCCAATTATGGGAGTGATGGACAAGGAGAGTGACGAACAAGGAAAGTGCTCCTTAAACTAATGTGCCCATCAATCACCTACGGCATGCATACTCAGTCCCTCAGTCGTGTCTGACTGTGCAACCCCATAGACTGAATCTCGTCAGGCTCCTCTGTCCAGAGGATTCTCCAGGCAAGAATACTGGAGTGAGTAGCCATTCCCTTTTCCAGGGGATCTTCCCAACCCAAGCATCAAACCCAGGTCTCCATGTCTCCTGCATTGCAGGAAGATTTTTACCCATTGAGCCATCTGGGAAGCCCCATGAATCACCTAGGGGTTTTATTAAATTGCTGATACTAATCCAGTAGGTCTAGGCAGAGCTAGAGATTCTGCATTTCCAATAAACTCCCAGGTAATGCCACTGCTATTATCCCAGGGACTACGCTTCAAGTTGCAAGGCACTGGGTAACTCCTGCAGAGAATTTAGGACCAAGGAAACCCAGCTTCTCCTCTCAGCTTCTTATGCAAGCAAAAGGATGTTTAGGAGAGAAGCCCAGGAGTGGGGTCTCATCTCCCTACCCACAACCTGTGCTCACTCTTCCTACCTTCTCTTCCTTGCCTTCTTTCTTTTCTCGGTACAGAGTGAAAAAGTTTATTTCAGGTAGATTTAAATTTATTATTTATCTATTATTTTTTTCACTGCACCATGCAGCATGTGGTTCTTAGTAGTTCCCTGACCAGGGATTGAACCCACGCACTCTGCAGTGGAAGCTTGAAGTTTTAACCACTGAACTGCCATGGAAATCCTTATTTCAGGTAGATTTTTAAAATTTAGAAGTCAAGAAAAGGGCTGCCTTCAAAGCATCGCTAAAACAATTCCATGACATAAAAACACAAGAACTGAACTGCTTCAAAAACAATGGCTGAAGATACCTGTGCACAGCAATACCGTCAAGCCTTGGTGTGGAAGAGGTCTGATTAAAGAAAAAAGGTCCCTGGGTATGAATAAGAATTTGTTAAACAGAATCTTAAGAGCTCTTAATCATCACTGAATGGTGTTGACAGCCTTTACCCTGAAGGAAAGTATGTAAAACATGTTCACCAAGCGGAATTGTTGGGGGAAGAGAGGAGGAGTTTATTTTCTTTTGGTCTTAAGAAAATGTCAGAAACTTAACACTGTTCTGCTTCCAGTTCATTTCTAAAAATATCTGGCCTCTAAAGCAAGTGGCCACATGTATAAGAAGAGCTTTATTTGGGAGCTATCAACCATGTAACATTTTACTAGAAATGCAAAAAACAAATAAAATCAGGATTATTTTATGATTTTATGATTTATCAATATTTGTTCAGTATGACACCACCCTAATGGCAGAAAGCGAAGAGGAACTAATAAGCTTCTTGATGAAGGTGAAAGAGGAGAGTGAAAAAGTTGGCTTAAAACTCAACATTCAAAAAATGAAGATCATGACATCCAGTCCCATCATTTCATGGCAAACAAATGGGGAAACATTGGAAACAGTGACAGACTTTATTTTCTTGGCCTCCAAAATCACTGTGGATGGTGACTGCAGCCATGAAATTAAAAGATGCTTGCTCCTTGGAAGAAGAGCTATGACCAACATAGACAGCATATTAAAAACCAGAGATATTACTTTGCCGACAATGGTCTGTATAGTCAAAAGCTATGGTTTTTCCAGTAGTCATGCGCAGATGTGAGAGTTGGGCAATAAAAAAGGCTGAGTGCCGAAGAATTGATGCCTTCAAACTGTGATGTTGGAGAAGACTCTTGAGAGTCCCTTGGACTGCAAGGAGATCAAACCAGTCCATCCTAAAGGAAATCAGTCCTGGGTGTTCATTGGAAGGACTGATGCTGAAGCTGAAGCTCCAATCCTTTGACCACCTGATGCAAAGAGCCAACTCATTAGAAAAGGCCCTGATGCTGGGAAAATTTGAAGGCAGGAGGAGAAGGGGGCAACAGAGATTGAGATGGTTAGATGGCATCACTGACTCAACAGACATAAGTTTGAGCAAACTTAGGAAAATAGCGAAGGACAGGGAAGTCTGGTGTGCTGCAGTCCAAGGGGTTGCAAAGAGTCAGACTTGACCGAGCGACCGAAAAACAACAACTCAACATCGAAGCAAGTCCTTGAGAGAGAACTATTTCAGAGCACAAACTAGCTCAGAATGGGATCTTTTCATCGTGGCTTCCTGCTCTCTCTGTGCTTCTTACTTTCTTGTTCAAGACTTCTTGTTATTGTTTAGTCAGTAAATCATATCCGATTCTTTGCGACCCCATGGACTGTAGCCCACCAGCTTCCTTTATCCATGGGATTTTCCAGGCAAGAATGCTGGAATGGGTTGTCATTTCCTCCTCCAGGGGATCTTCCTGGATCAGGGATCAAGCCCACCGCTCCTACATTGGCAGACAGATTCTTTACCACTAAGCCCCCAGGGAAGCTCTCAAGACTTCTCCTCTCCCTCAAATAACACAAAGCTTCTTTGGGTGGAGGGGTCATTTATTGGGTGGGGGAATCAGAGCTCATTGGAATGGCTCATGGAAAAGGCTAGCTCTTTATAGAGAAGTGCAGGGGTCCACAAACAAATAAGAGAATTCACAAGTGAATTGCCCGCCTGTCTTTTCCTAGCTGGGGATGGGGGGATACCATCTTACTTTTTTTTTAGTCTTAGTTCTTTTATCTATGAAACACACAAACTAACAAAAGACTATCTCAGAAAGTTATCGTGAGACAATATATGTATATATATAAGGTGGTTTTAACAAATAGTAATATCTTAATTAACATTACTGAAAATACCATTATTTTTATTGCTAGGCCAAGACTTTCAGACAGAGGAAAGGAAGCAGGGTCTTCAGAGGAAAGGCTGCCCCAAGTTTCAAAGCAACAATTTTCCTTACGGTGATTCTCAGCCCTCCCAGCTTCTTGGAGGTGAATTTGGCAAAAGCAAGCAGAGTTCATGATACAGAATAACTCCCATCATTCCCTCCCTCCCTCTCGCTCACTCTCTCTCACACACACAGTCAAAATCAGGAGAAAACTATCAAAATTAGAATTAGAGATAACTGAATACAAAGAGAATCATGCACGGCACTATAGGCACACTGAACTTCCTTTATCATTAATTATTCAGTTGTGATTTTTCTCCTGGGCAGTAACTGCGAGTGTGTAAGAGAGAGGAGACAGAGAGTGAGACAGAGAGGATTCATATACATCATACTGTTCTAAGTATATGCACGCTCATTAATGTCTTTAGCCATAAATAGAAAACTGCAATATCTAAAATGTCAATCCCCCTGAAGGAAGGAAGACCAAAATTTAGAAACAGCACCCAAACGGGTCATTTGAGGGAACTGGAAAAAAAGAATAATTTCGGCCCTTCTCATCTGAATTATCTGGGTACTTATGAGTTTTCATTCTCTCTCTCCCCTAACAGCTATTTATTTCCCTACAGGGATTAAGACAGCCAGGGGTTGAAGCCAGCGCCAGAGGCTTAGGCAGGCGTCAGCAGGCATTAGCAGCAGTGAACCATGAGGGTGTCTCAAGCAGACCCTCAGAGGGCTGAGTGCTGAGCCTGGAGGGGTGTCTCGGAGGAATGTTCTGCCAGGAGAAGCCCAAGGCACCTCTGTTACTTTGATGTCTGAGCCCTTTGAAGGGCAGGGAATTAAAGTGACGCGTAGGGAAAGCTTCTGGGAGCCACAGCTCTCTGTCTGTCTTCATTCCTCCCCAAGGATCTCCTCCCTGTCTTCATTCACTCTTCTGATCAGGGAAGGGTCCTCTCCAGGGCTCCACATGAATACAGTGGGCTTGGAACAAACCTCCCCATGGACCAGCCACAGGACAGAGACAGAACCCATGTGGCGGTGGAAGTGCCTTGATGCCCTAAAGGGAAAAATGACGAAACACAGTCCTTCCAACGTTATTTTACCACAATAATGTTTCTGCCTTAAAGAAAAGAGTTAAATTTTTCATGGAACAGCATTCTATCAAGACACCAAGAAATCCCCTTTGACTCTGTCAACCGCATCCTCAGGGCAGCCTGACCTAGTTCACGAGCTCCAGTCTCAAGAGATTCCTTCACACATTTCTATTCCTGCCAAGTCTCCTTAAGTTATTGGGAGTAACCCAAGGCGAGTTGGGTTTGTCTTTTCTTCGCAGCATAATCCAGGGCCTGATTTTCTGATCGTCACAGGTTCTGAAGCAAAAAGTCCAACCTGATTTTATAAGTTGCCTTAGCAAAATATTTGGTTCTTTCTCGACAAGCACACACCAACGCCTTCTGTGTGCCCAGCTGTCTAGAAGGTACTCAGCACGGAAATGGTCAATAGCCGTCCCCCAGGAGCCTCATGGCAGGACAGCTCCTCAAACTGGCAGCCCTCCGGCCACCATCAGCCCACAGATTAAAACAAAACAAAACAAAACAAAACTGAAAATTAGAAATACAGGATTTCAGGAACTTCCTGGGTGGTCCAGCAGTTAGGACTCTCTGTTTCCCCTGCAGGAAGTGTGGGTTCCATCCCTGGTCGGGGAACTAAAATCCCACATGCCCAGTGGTGTGGCCAAAAAACAAAAAGCAAAAGGATTTCAAATTTTATTTATTTATTTATTGTTGTTGTTCAGGTGCTAAGTCTTGTCTGGCTCTTTTGTCCCCCCGTGGCTGTAGCCTGGCAGGTTCCATGGGATTTCCCAGACAAGAATACTGGAGTGGGTTGCCATTCCCTTCTCCAGGGGCTCTTCCTGGCCCAGGGATCGATCCAGTGTTTCCTGCATTGCAGGCAGATTCTTTACCAATGAGCCACCTGGGAAGCCCATTTATTAGGACTTCAATAAATTACTTTTTATTGAAGTATAGTTGATACACAATATTGTATTAGTTTCAGGTGCTTCCGTGGTGGCTCAGAGTCAAGAGTCTGCCTGCAATGTGAGAGACCCAGGTTTGATCCCTGGGTTGAAGATCTCCTGGAAAAGGAAATGGCAACCTACTCCAGTATTCTTGCCTGGAAAATCCCATGAATGAAAGAACCTGGAGGACTACAGTCCATGGGGTTACAAAAAGTCTGACACACACCAGGCATACAGCATAGTGATTAAAAAATTTAAAGGCTATATTCCATTTATACTTATCATAATACATTGGTTGTACTCCCCGTTGCTATATAGTATATCCTTGTACCCTTGATCTTAGCCAAAAGGCCTAGAAGGAATATCCTTATTATTTATTTTATATATAGTTTTTTTTTAAATCATAGGATTTTTTTTTTAATTGGAGGATAACTGCTTTACAATATTGTGTTAGTTTTCTGCTGATTCAAAATTTAAAATTTCAGTTTCTACCTTCTTCTGAAAAATAGAGAGATCTGGAAACATCAGGAGCTAAATGGCCCTTCCCTTCCAACGCCACCCCACTAACCACATACACAAGGACACAGAAGGGTCAACCCTCTTCGCTTATCACCCGCCCGGCCTCTGATCTGGAGCAGGGCCACGGCCTTATCTGCTAGGCACAGAAGACACAGCTCTGAAAGTCTACAATATATTTTCTTCAGAAGGAAAACAAACATAACAGTAAATATATAATAATGAATCCAGCCTAGGTTATATGTGTCCTTATACCAACAGTTATAAAATATAATTTCTAATTTTTCCGATGGCAGAAGGGGCCTATGACAGCAAAAGTCATAACCAAGCCCGGCCCCTGATATACCCGCCCCAATAAACAGATTTTGAATCTGCATCTCAAAATCTGTTTCCCAAAGAACCCAATCTGAGATGCCAATAAGTAATGGATTCTGGTAAGAATCATCAATGGATGCTGTTGCGAGTTGAGCTCTGTCCTTCCAAAATTGATGTATTGAGTTCCTAACTCCCAGATGCACCCAGAATGTAACCTTACATAGAGTCCTTACAGATGGAATGTGTAGGACAGGATAGGCCCTGATCCAGTATGCTGCTGCTGCTGCTGCTGCTAAGTCGCTTCAGTCATGTCCAGCTCTGTGCGACCCCATAGATGGCAGCCCACCAGGCTCCCCCATCCCTGGGCTTCTGGCAAGAACACTGGAGTGGGTTGCCATTTCCTTCTCCACTGATCCAATATACTGCTGTCCTTATAAGAAGAGGAAATCTGAACCCACAAGCACACACAGAGGGAAGACAAATAAAGTGAAACAGCCCCCTGCAAGCCAAGTAGAGAAGCCTGGAACAGATCCTTCCCTCGGGGCCCTCAGGAGGAATGAACCCTGCCAACATCTTGATTTTAGGCTTCTGGCCTCCAGAACAGAGGAACAATACCCTTCTGTTGCTTAAGCTACCCTGTCTATGGTTCTTTGTTATAGCAGCCCCACCAAACTAATACAGATACTCAGAGAATCAGATCAGAGGAGTGATGCAAAGCAGGATACCCTCAAGGCCTCAGAGCGTCACCCCTGGGACAGCAGACTAATGTGAAGCAGAAAATAAAAGTTTACAAAGGAGGAATCTGGCACCTAACCAAGAAATTTAGCATGGGGAATGGTGGAAGAACTTGACATTTGATGCCTTTTGACACGATGAACTTGAAGCACATCGCATCACCCTGGAGGGGCTGCTGCCACCTAGACTTAGCTTTAATCTCCATACGTTTGCATTCTCAGCTCCTGGCATACAGAAAATAGGGAGAAAAGAAAGCAATCAGACAACTCCAAATGTAGGACATTCTACAGAAAAAACTGTCCTCTTCAAAACCTTTATGTCAAAGTTGAGAGCCTTTTCTAAAGACAGAGAATAAATATCAAATGGGATGCAATAATCTTGATTAAATCTGGAGTCAAAAAATGAATTTAAAAAGATATTTTGAGAACTGGAGAAATTTGAATATAAATGAGATAGATTATTATTAAGTTATGATAATATCCTTATTTTTAGGGGATGCATGTGGAATTATTTAGGATTAAAGGGCCACCACATGTGTAACTTAGTTTTAAAGCAGTGGTCCTCAACATTTTTGGCACCAGGGACTGGTTTGGGGGAAGACAATTTTTCCATGGGCCAGGGTGGTGGAGGTGGGAGGCAATGATGGTTTGGGGATGATTCAAGCACAATACATTTATTGTACACTTTATTCCTATTATTATTACATCAGCTCCAGCTCAGATCATCAGTATTAGATCCCAGAGCTTTTAAATGACTGAGAAGAAAATTAAAGATAAAGCAACTGTGGCAAAATGTTAATAACTGTCAAATTTGGTAGCAGATGTGCTGGTGTTTACTGTACTATTCTTTAAAATTCTCTGTATTTGGAAATGTTCATATTAAAAGTTTGGAGGAAACAAATGTCACTGAGAGGCAAAACACAGACACTAAATGTCACCTTTCTTCTTTTGTTTCACACATTAACATACCAACCAGTTGAACACAGAGGGCCAGCATGTGAGAATATGGGTTAAACCCTGCTTTGTGCTGGCTTTATGATATTCAGGAAATTAAATATATTCATACTTAACGAATCCTCCTGAAATGAGGGAGACTCTGGTTCGATCCCTGGGTCAGAAAGATTCCCCTGGAGGAGGGCATGGCAACCCACTCTAGTATTCTTGCCTGGAGAATCCCATGAACAGAGGAGCCTGGAGGGCTACAGTCCGTGGGGTCACAAAGAGTTAGACGTGACTAAGCGACCACTGCACTTTTCTGCTCACAATTAAGCAGGCTCTAAGATAAGTGGGGAATGCAAAGCCAGATAACAAGAAATATTGTAAAAAGATGTACAGGTGGCTATGCTTCTGTCTCCTTCTGATCCTTTCTCAGTCTTAGTTTCCTCATCTGTAAAATGGGGAGAATAAAATCAGGAAAGATTGTCTTCAGGGTTAAATATGAGGGATGCCCAGTGGCTGACACACAGCAGACAGGTGATAAATATCCTCTGAACTGCTGTTATTACTCTGACTCTGAGTGGTGGGGGCACCCAGCAGCAGCAGGAAGGTAAAAAGCAGACATCCTGGCCTGAGTGCCGGTCCTCCAGGGGGTGCTGGGCTGAACTGCCTCTGAGAGAAACTGTACGTGCATTTTCTTCTAAGGAGCACAACAAGGGTAACCAAAAGGGCAGTTCACTCTCCTCCAGGCAGAGAAAAGTGGACACACATTCTGTCTGCACTTCAGATGGCACACTTCATATTTAGGATAATAATCAGGAAGAACTCAAGAGGAGCTTCTTTCTTTTCTTTTTGTAATTGGAGTATAGTTGCTTTACAGTGGTGTCTTAGTTTCTGCTGTACAGCAAAGTGAATCACCTATACGGATACATATATTGCCTCTTCCTTGAATGTCTGTCCCATTTGGGTCACCCCAGAGCACTGAATAGTTTCCTGTGTCATGCAGTAGGTCTCTCAGTAGGTTCTCAATCTCGAATAGATTGCTATCTATTTTATACATAGTAGTGGCTTCCCTGGTGGCTTAGATGGTAAAGAATCCGCCTGCAATGTGGGAGACCTGGGTTCGACCCCTGAGTTGGGAAGATCCCCTGGAGGAAGGCATGGTAACCCACTCTAGTATTCTTGCTGGAGAATTCCATGGACAGAGGAGCCTGGAGGGCTACAGTCACTGGGGTCCCAAAGATTTGGACATGACTAAACCACTAACACTTTCCATGTATATATGCCAATCCCAGTCTCCCAATTCATCCCACCCCCCAGACTTGCCCTCAAAAGGGGTTTCTCAAAGACATTTCAACAAAAAAAGAAAAATTAAGTTAGAAGAGTTCCACAAGAAAGAGGCCAAAGTTTTCCTGTAATCTATGTCAAGACCTTGTAATACTGTATTGCTTAAAACAAAAACAACTTCCCTGAGCTTTAGAAGAGAAAGAAATCTTTCCACTTCACATGCAATGTAGATGACGTTAGGCTATTCTCGGAATGGAAGGAGCCGAAGGACAAAGGCTTTTGATGTTTCAAATAAAACCTTGAATGTGAATTCAACTCAAACCCCAAGAGAGCTGTCACTCCCCATCAGCCGACGCTAATTTTCCGAAGTAACATCCAAATCCCAGTTTTCTTTTCATTTCACCATCAGCTACTCAAAGTACCTCCATGTTACCTTTTGGTCTCGCCTAGCAAACACAAATGACAGCTTTGGGTGGCAGGGTTTTTCTTCCCCATTTGTTACTGTGACAGCTTTAGCTCATCCATGAAAATTCTAAGACATGACGCCTTGTGAAGATAAAGCCCTGTTCCAGAGGCATTTGATTTGGGTCCAAACCTAAGGGGAGCAGCATACAAGTGACAAGATGAGTCACAGAAAGAAAAAAAAAAGTGAGGAAAAGGCACCTGAAAGGTTGACAAGCTTCTGAAGCTCCCAGGGGCCTGAACCAAAGGAGTGGAGGCAGCGTCCTTCCCAAAGACTCTTAGAGGCACGGGCAAGCTACTTTCTGCTACCAGCATGTCTGTTACTAAAAAATAACCCTGAATTTTCACAGCAAGGCTAATAGAACTCTCCCAACCAGGCAAACCTGAATTACTCAGACCCTGAGTGGGAAAAAATGGTTATTTTTATTCTGCTTTTAAGGAGGCAGCTGTTTATTTATTTATTTAATAGAGACTTGCAGTAAAATGTGTTACACACTGCAATGTCAAACACAGACAGAACTGAAGCAAATTTTCAGAAAACAGTCCTTGCGTGCCTGATTAGTTGCATCTGACTCTTAGCCATGTCTGACCCCACAGGCTGTAGCCCCCCAGGCTCCTCTGTTCATGGAATTCTCCAGGCAAGGATACTGGAGTGGGTTCCAGCATCATTCCCGTCTCCAGGGATATTCTTGACCCAGGATTTGAACTTGCATCTCCTGTATCTCCTGGATTGGCAGGCGGATTCTTTACCAGCTGCGCCACCTGGGAAGCCCCCAAATAATCCTTACAATATGCAGTGCACTGATACTTTCTGTTTATTATTTTTAAAATCTTGGTCACGACTCCAACTAAAGTTTCATGCCGTCTACTAGGTTACCATGTGCTGTTTGAAATACACTGGGCTGGATGAAGCCTGGGCCTCTTGGTGCAATGCTGTCACATCTTAACCCTCCTCACCTGGTCCCTTTCCCCAGTAGCTGCCAGAAACCCACCTTGACTGGTCAAGAAAAACAAGACAGCTTTTCTTTGTCCTCTGCATTTCCAAAGTCCTGAAGGGCATCCATCGTGGAGGCTGGCCCATGTCTAATGGGGGAGGGGGTGTCTATTTTCCCTTACAGGAATAATGAATGGTGAGTTACAGAAAGGGAAACTCCATCTTGTCTCTGGGACTCCTGGGTTTACATCTGAGTGAGGAGAGACTTCTCCATTAGAACACCCATCAGATTCTCAACTCACGTGTCCTCATCCTTGGATTCATGGGAAACCTGAGTTTAACCACAGGACGTAAGGATTTGGGTGCCACAGTGATAGGCAGCGGATGTGCCACGGTGCTGCCCACTTGCAGAACGGACACACTGCACTGTCTCTGGAAGAGTCCATGGAGGGAGGCCAGCCTTCCTGATCACAGAGAGTGGCGCTCTGTGCACCCCAGCCCTGCGGCTGAACACTCAAGAGAGGCACTTGTCTCACCCTATCTTTCCTTAGGGGGCTCATGTGAGATCTGGGCCGCCCTGGTGGCTCAGATAGTAAAGAATCTGCCGGCAATGTGGGAGACTCAGTTGGATCCCTGGGTTGGAAAGATGCCCTGGAGGAAGGCGTGGCAACTGTCTCTTGCCTGGGGAATACCGTAGACAGAGGAGCCTGGTAGGCTGTAGTCTATGGGGTTGCACTTTCACTTTCGCTTCTTTTCGTGTGGGAATTGAACCGTAGCCCCCTACACTGGAAGCCTGGAGTCTTAATTACCAGACCGACAGGGACACCCCATATCCTCACCCTCTTTGAGTGTCCAGGCCCCACCTGAGGGCTCCTCAAGTCAAGGGTTATGGCTCACATGCACCCCCAGCCTCTGTGAACATCCCTCCTTTCATCTTCCAGGGAGAGGGCCTGCTCTAGGCTTTGGTTCCCTTTTGGTTGTTTTGAGAACTGACAGTCCTTCCTGTCTGCCCCTTTAGGCATCCCCTAGCAGTCACTCAAGACTGCCCTGACTCCACAGGTAAATCCCTCACCATCTGGTGCTCCCCTGGGAGCGTCCCAGACCAGACTTTCCCTGGTCTGGAAAGTCCAGCTGCTCTCAGTGTCTCCTCTTTGGCCTTGAGCTTTTTCTGTGAGCAGGACTGTCTCTCATCCTCTCTGCACCCTTTGCCACCTTGCGTTAGTCCAGAAGTTTAGGCCAGTTAAGAATCATCATTCTGAACTTACCTTTGCAGGTCCTGTTTTTGTCTCCTTGTCCCTTTTTTTTCTGTAACATGTTCTGTTGTTGCTGTTCATTTGCTCAGTTGTGTCCGACTCTTTGCGACCCCATGGACTGCAACATGCCAGGCTTCCCTGTCCATCACCAATTCCCAGAGCGTGCTCAAACTCATGTCCATCGAGTCGGTGATGCCATCCAACCATCTCATCCTCTGTCATCCCTCTGCTCCTGCCTTCAATCTTTCCCAGCATCAGGGTCTTTTCCAATGAGTGGGCTCTTCACATCAGGTGGCCAAAGTATTGGAACTTCAACTTCAGCATCAGTCCTTCCAATGAATATTCAGGACTGGTCTCCTTTAGGATGGACTGGTTGGATCTCCTTTAAGTCCAAAGGATCCCCAAGAGTCTTCTCCAGCACCACAATTCAAAAATATCAATTCCTAGGTGCTTTAGTTTTCACAATTCTCCCTGCCATTGTGTGTCCCCCAAGTTACCAATTAAAGATCTCCTCCTGCCTGAAAAGGGTCAGCAGGCGGCCGTCCAAACAGCTATTCCCAACCTGGCGGCTCACCAGAATCACCTGGCTGTTTTCGAACTTCTCTGGAGCCACAAATGCATCCCGACCACTTAAATCAGACCTCTGGGGGTGGGCCCCACCAGGTATTTTTAAAGCTCCCCAGGTGATTACAAAGTGTAGGCAAGATTGAGAATCATTGTTTATTGTTCCCATTTACAGCAGGTTTTATGTTTTAAGATGCTTCTTCAGCCAGTAGGAGAGCAGATGTTCCAATTTCCAGAGTGAAGACTATTTCGTCCTCATTGTCCAGGAAGGTCACTTGCAGAGGTTAGATCTCATGTCAAAAAACAGTCTTTTAAATAAAAATCAAGGGGACTGCCGTGGTCCTGTGGCTACTATTCTGGCCCTCCCAATGCAGAGGGCCCGGGTTTGATCCCTGGTCTGCCAATGCAGGAGACGTAAGAGACAAGGGTTTGATCTCTGGGTCAGGACGTTCCCCTGGAGAAGAAAATAACAACCCATTCCAGTACTTTTGCCTGGAGAATCTCATGGACAGAAGAGCTTGACAGGCCATGGTCCATAGGGTGGCAAAGAGTCAGACACAACTGAAGCGACTTACACACACACACACAGGGAAACACATGATGCACTAAAGATCCCGAGTGCCACAACTAAGACCTGGTGCAGCCTAATTAAGTAATGAAAAAATTTAAAAGAATAAAAATAAAATCACTTAGCTCTAAAAATTAAAAAATAAATAAAAAATGAAATCAAGCCAGTTCTTCTCAGCACAAGTATGGTGATCTCTAAAAGGGACCCAACCAATGCTGGAAGCTGTGGCCTCACCATAGATCACCAAACCCGTGGAAAATGAGTAGGTTGTTGCTCAGAAGGGAGAAGGATGGGACTGAGCTGGAAGGGAAGGCTGGGTTTCCCAACAGAGATGAGAAGCTGCACCTCAGGTGGTCATGGAACCACGGGGGCTGTCAGGGGAGCAGGGAGCCTGGGCCAGAGCTGGAGATGGGGTAGGTGGCTGTTGAGCACCAGATCATCAGGGGTGTGTGTGTGTGTGTGTGTCTGTGTGTGTGTGTCTGTGTATGTGTGTCTGTGTGTGTGTCTGTGTCTGTGTGTGTGTCTGTGTATGTGTGTGTCTGTGTGTCTGTGTGTGTGTGTCTGTGTGTGTGTGTTTGTCTGTGTGTGTGTCTGTGTGTGTGTGTCTGTGTGTGTGTCTGTGTGTGTGTTTGCCTGCTCAGTCACATCAGGCTTTCTGTGGCTCCACGGACTGTAGCCCACCAGGCTCCTCTGTCCATGGCGTTTTCCAGGCAAGAATACTGGAATGGGTTGCCATTTCCTTCTCCAGAGGATCTCCCCGACCCAGAGATCGAACCCACGTCTCTTATGTCTCCTGCACTGGCAGGTGGGTTCTTTACTTCTAGTGCCCCCAGGGAAGCCTAGGATTACTGAAAGAAAGAAGAAAGTGAAGTCGCTCGGTCGTGTCTGACTGTTTGCGACCCCGTGGACTGTAGCCTAGCAGGTTCCTCCATCCATGGAATTTCCCAAGCAAGAGTCCTGGAGTGGGTTGCCATTTCCTTCTCCAAGGAATCTTCCTGACCCAGCAATCAAACCCCAGTCTCCTGCACTGCAGGCAGACGCTTTACCACCTGAGCCACCAGGGAAGCCTGAGAGTCCCGTAAACAGTCAGTTACCTTTTCCTGTGTTTATACTTTATTTGATGGGCTCAACTGTAAGCTCTCTGAGAGCAGCTGTCACCCCACCTGCAAGAGTATGGGCACGCAGCTCTGCATCCCATAAGTCTGAGCCAACAAGAGGTGGTCAGGGGAATAGTCGATATTCTCGGAATTAATGGAAGCAGAGGAAGGAGTGGAAGGAATATGTTTAGGAGGAAGCATTTTAAATACACCATCATCTTCTTGAACATAAAAAGCGTACTCTCTTGAAAAACTGCTTCTTCTAAGGAAGGTTTCAGTCAAGAGCTGGGAGTCTTCAAGTAAGTCATTTCCTGTCTGTACAGAAACTCCCCTACCCCCACCAGGAGACCCATCAAAGACCAGATTGGCATGCTCCACCCAACTAGGGTGCTTTAGCACTTTTCTTTTAAAAAGAAAAAAATTTAATTGAAGTATCAGTGAATCAGTGTATGTGCTCAGTCATAGCCAACTCTTTGCAACCCCATGGACTGTAGCCCGCCAGGCTCCTCTGTCCATGGGATTCTACCACCAGGAGACCCATCAAAGACCAGATTGGCATGCTCCACCCAACTAGGGTGCTTTAGCACTTTTCTTTTAAAAAGAAAAAAATTTAATTGAAGTATCAGTGAATCAGTGTATGTGCTCAGTCATAGCCAACTCTTTGCAACCCCATGGACTGTAGCCCGCCAGGCTCCTCTGTCCATGGGATTCTCCAGGCAAGAATACTGGAGTGGATTGCCATGCCCTCCTCCAGGAGATCTTCCCAACCCAGGGACTGAAGCTGCATCTCTTGCATCTCCTGCATTGGCAGGCAGATTCTTTACCACCAGTACTATCTGGGAAGTTAATTTACAATATCATGTAAATTTCAGAGGTACAGCACAGCAATTTGGTTTTATATTTATATATTCTTTCTCAGCTTCTTTTCCTATATAGGTCGTTACATAATATTGAGTACAGTTTCCTGTATTATATAGTAAGTCCTTGATGGTTGTCAGCTTTATACACAGTGTGTGCATATGTGTGTATGTTAATCCCAATCTTCTAATCTGTCCCTTCTTCTACACCCTCTTCCCCCTTTGGGAGCCAGAAGTTTCTTTTCTGGGTCTATGAGTTTTTATTTCTGTTTCAGAAATAAGTTCATTTGTATCACTTTCTCCTTTTAGATTTCACATATAAGCAATATATATTTGCTTATTTGGGGCTTACTTCACTGGTATGATAATCTTTAGGTCCAATCATGTTGTTGCAAATGGCATTATATCACTCTTTTATGGCTGAGTAATATTCCATTGTATTTATATGTCTCATCTTCTTTATCCGTTCATCTGCTGATGGGCATTTAGGTGTCCTAGCGCATTTTAGTTCCTTTCATTTCATTTTCACTTGCAGCTCAGTGAGAGCTGACGACTGATGTGCAGTGGACCAGCCAGCTCTGCTATCCTGGAGAGCAGAAAGCTGAGGATATGGAAGTGTGGAGGTACAGCAGATTCCGCTGAGCGCCTTCTCCTGGTAGTCAGCCGGTTGTAGCTGGGACTGGCAATTATTTTGCCTTCATCAGGACTCCAAGGTGCAGATCGCAGCTGCTGGGCTGAGGCCTGGCACATAGCCAGCCTGGCTAGGACGGCTCCGAGGAGTCTGTAAGGGCGAGTGAGGGCAGAGCAAGAGAGGGCACCAGCTCCCTCTAGCTCTCTCCTGCCAGCGCAGAGGATCTTTCTCACAGCTACTGCTGAGAGTCAATCCAGGACAGAGCCTGGGGATATGAGAGCCCTGGACACAGCAAGCATCACCGCTGCTGCAGCTACAGGCCACATCCAGCTGTGTGTGCGCAGTCTGGGAGTGGAGCCCTTCTTTTCAGAGCTCTGCATCCTGTGGAGAGCCTCTCCAGGTGCTGGGATGCAGGGGGCTCCAGGATCTGGAGCCTCAGGAGGGGAACCCCATCACACTCCCCCTACCAAGACAGAGAGTGAGCTAGATAGAATCCAGACCATGTAAGGACCCCTAACAGGCCAACTCACTCCTCACTCCCCTTCCTCTCCAGAGGCAGGAAAATGACTGCAGTTTCTACTTTTTTCTCATTTATATTATCTCTCCTTTTACTTTGGAAAAGACAAGTTGTCATCTGCCTGGGTCAGACCAACTTTTGCCTCTTACAAGCGTCATAATTTCAACTATGAATGTTGTGATCAGGGTCCCTCCCCTCCTCTCCTGACTTTCCTTCATTGCTTGCATCTTTGCTCAAAGGCCATTTTTTTCGGGGGGTGGGGGTGGGTGGGATTCTTTTATCTCTTCTCCTATTACTTCTAAAATCATCCAGTTTTTATCCATGGAGCTGCTTCTCCAGGAGTGTTCCTCTGCCTATTCCATGTTCCACTTTTGCTAGCCCCCACTGACATGAGTCTCCTTGTGGCTGAAACTCACCACCTGTGGGATCCTGCTGAAACTCAGGCCCTGGTTAGGATCTGAGATGGCATCTATCACTGGTCACTGACAGCCCTCGAGGCTGGGGCACAGTCCCTGGGTCCCTTCACTCTAGAAAGCAAGAAGACTCCAACAGAGCTCATGGAAAAAAGTAGAATGTGGGCTGCTCGGATAGCGACAGCTCTGGATCCTCTTCCTCAGTGATCCTTGAAGTGTGGATCCCAGACTAGAGGCAGCGGCGCCCCGGAACGTGTCAGAAGTGCTATTTGCATCTCCATCAGTCTAGCCCCAAGCACTGGCATGAATGATGGCAGGAGGATCACGGCTAACGCTGATTAAGCATTGGCGCCCTGTACCAGCCTCGGTTCTCAGAACTTTATAGCATATTTAATCATCACAACGACCCTCGGAGGAGTATAAATCCTGCAGTTTTACCCATGTGAAAACTGAGAAATGGAGAGGCTCAGCAACTTGGTTTAATCGTAGAGTACATGACAGAACAGCAGATCAGGCTCTACACATACACTCTCACACACACATGCACACACACCACGTCACCTCACTCCTCTCTCTGGCTTTGGTCTCTTTGCCCAGAGCATGGGCAAGGTAAGCTTGGTTCACTGTCATGAGACGGTGAAGTTTAGTGGCTCCAGGCTTGCACTCAGAGCCAACTGCTTGGGTCTGAAGCTTGCTTCTACCACATCTCAACTTTGGACAAGTCCCTTAGGTTTCTGGTGCCTGTTTCCTCAGTTAGAAAACATACAGTCTCACACACACATGCACACACACCACGTCACCTCACTCCTCTCTCTGGCTTTGGTCTCTTTGCCCAGAGCATGGGCAAGGTAAGCTTGGTTCACTGTCATGAGACGGTGAAGTTTAGTGGCTCCAGGCTTGCACTCAGAGCCAACTGCTTGGGTCTGAAGCTTGCTTCTACCACATCTCAACTTTGGACAAGTCCCTTAGGTTTCTGGTGCCTGTTTCCTCAGTTAGAAAAATGGGCAGAGGGGATTTAATGCCATCTCTACCAAATTACAGGATTGTTTCACAGAGCTAGAAGAAATAATCCTAAAATGTTTATGGAACCATAAAAACCCCAGAACTGCCAAAGCAACTGAGAAAAAAGGACAAAGCTGGAGGCAAATGCTCCCAGACTTCAGACAACAGTACAAAGCTACAATAATCAAAACAGCATACTGATACCAAAACAGACATACAGACCAAGGGAACAGAAAAGAGAGCCCAGAAATAAACCCACACATCTATGATCAATTAATCTTCAACAAAGAAGGCAAGAATATACAATGGAGAAAAGACAGTCTCTTTAGCAAGTGGTGTTGGGAAAGATGGACAGCTGCATGTAAAACAATGAAGTGAGAACACACCCTTACACCATACACAAAAGTAAGCTCAAAATGGCTTAAAGACTTAAATATAAGACATGACACCATAAGACTCTTAGAGGAGAGCATAGGCAAAACATTCTCTGACTTAAATTGTCGTGATGTTTCCTTAGGTCCATCTGCCAAGGCAATAGAAATGAAAGCAAAACTAAACAAAGGGGACCTCTGTCAAACTTATAAGTTTCTGCACAGCAAAGGAAACTTGTTTATGGTTTCCTTTGCTGTGCAGAAGGAAAATGAAAAGATAACTTATGGACTGGGAGAAAATATTTGCACACGATGCAATCAACCAGGGCTTAATTTCCAAAATATACAAAGAGCTCATACAACAAACAACCCAATTAAAAAATGGACAGAAGACCTAAGGAAGCATTTCTCCAAAGAAGTACATACAGACGGCCAATAAGCACGTGAAAATAGGCTCAACACTGCTAATTATTAGAGAAATGCAAATCAAAGCTACAACGAGGTATCACCTCAAACCAGTGAGAATGGCCATCAGCAAAAAGTCTACAAGTAACAAGTGCTGGAGGAGGTGTGGAGAAATGCTGTTGGTGGGAGGACAGGCTGGTGCAGCCAGGATGGAAAACAGGGGGTGCATGTGTGCTAAGGCACTTCAGTCACATTCAGCTTCTTGCGACCTGTGGACTAGAGCCCACCAGGCTCCTCTGTCCATAGAAGTCTCCAGGCATGAATACTGGAGTGGGTTGCCATGCCCTTCTCCAGGGGATCTTTTTGACCCAGGAATTGAACCTGAATCTCTTAGGTCTCCTGCATTGGCAAGCAGGATCTTTACCACTAGCACCACATGGAAAACAGTATGGAGGTTACTCAAAACGTTAAAAATAGTCATATGATCCTGAAATCCCACTAACAGGCATATATAGAGAAAACTCTAATTCAGAAAGTACACATACCCCTTTGTTCATAGCAGTACTATTCACAACAGCCAAGGCACGGAAACAACGTAAAGAACGGATAAAATGATGTGGGGCATATACAATGGAATATTACTCAGCCACAAACAAAGGAAACAATGCCATCTGCAGCAGCAGCATGAATGGACCCAGAGATTAGCACATTAAGTGAAGTCAGAGAAAGACAAGTATCATGTGATATCACTTGTATGTGGAATCTCAAATATGATACAAAAGTGTGTCAGTCATTCAGTCATGTCCAACTCCTCGTGACCCCATGAACTATCTCCCTCTAGGCTCCTCTGGCCATGGAATTCTCCAGCCAAGAATACTGGAGCAGGTAGCCATTCCCTTCTCCAGGGGATCTTCCCAACCCAGGGATCAAATCAGGTCTCCTGCATTGCAGGCAGATTCTTTACCATCTGAGCCACCAGGGAAGCCACTGATGATACAAATGAACTTATTTCAAATAGAAACAGACTCACAGGCATAGAAAATGTATGGTTACCAAAGGGGATAACAGGGGTTGGGGGGACCTCTCAGTAAGATTCTGTGATTAGCAGACACACACTACTATATAGAAAATATTCAAATAACAAGGTCCTACTGTACAGCACAGGGAACAATATTCAGCATCTTATAATAATCTATAATGGAAAAGAATCTGAAAACAAATATGTATATATGTTCATACATATATATGAATCACTTTGCCTTATACCAGAAACTAACACAACATTGTAAATTAACTATACATCGATTAAACATATATATATATATATAAATAAATGAAAGAAAGAATGAAACAATGATACTAACTGTTCCCATCTACCTCATAGGGAAGATAAAATGGGTTATCTTCATATTTTGTGAAGCTAAAATGGGTTAATATATGTCAGCATGCCTGATGCAGAGTATATACTTAGTAAGTGTTAGCTTATTATCTCAAAGGCCTCTAATTAGGGAAGGAAAGAAAAAGGAAGAAAAATACGAGACAAGGAACAGAGGAATTGTGGAAACCCTCCAACAATTTCTCTGGTAAAAACTGATGGAGGGCCCTGCTGGTTGTCTCATCTGCTTGCGAAGTGCACGCTAATGAAGCATCTTGTGCACGTGTGAGAGTGGGTCCCTCCTGGGTCTCATGTGTGTATTTAATCTTCCTGTGAAAGCAGCTGGTGTTGAACAGGCCCGCCAGCCTCTGTCTCTGTAGAACTGCCTGATGCAAGCAGAATTCTGTGTCCAAGCACAGAGAGTCGGGCATCTCTGCTGCTGCAAAGAGGCAAATGTGAGACAAACCGATGAAATGTAAGGCCTGCTTACACATGTATAAGGATGAAAAGAAAAACAGCCTCTAGTGAATAAAATGACATCTCTATCTCAACCGTCAGAGCATCTTGCGACTTTGAGGAAATGTGTGACTATATTTTCCTAGGATTACTGTTGCTGTCAGAGGTGGATGCGAGGAAAAAAAAGAGGATGCCAAGCTTGAGGGACAGGAAGGATCAGACCAGAAGGGAAAAAAGCCTGCGACTGGGAAATGTGAGATTAGCTTCACTTAGGGGGAGATTCTTACGAGGAGAGAAAGGAGTTGATGCTCTGCCTCCATAAACCCCCAAACAATCCAGGCATGAGATCCAAGGAGGTAAAGCTCTGGCATTAGATGAGCCAACTGGATAGTTAACCCGACCTGAGTTTCTCCTGTAACCACTCCAGGCTCTCGGTAATCACGCGTCCCCTGTCTGTACAAGCAGCAGGCAATGCCGCTGGAAAAGACCATGATGCTGGGAAGACTGAAGGCAAAAGAAGGGGGCGGCAGAGGACGATGTGGCTGGATAGCATCACCAACTCAACGAACATGAATTTCAGCAAATTCCAGGAGACAGTGGAGGAGAAAGGAGCCTGGCGTGCTACAGTCCAAGGGGTCGCAAAGAGCTGGACACGACTCAGTGACTGAACAACGGCAAGGGATGCCGTTTTGGTGTGATGCCAGCTTGTGTTTACAGTCTGTGCAGCTGTCGAAAACCACAAGACGGAGATGGAAGGATTTACCTCTTTTCTGTCCTTGATAAACTGCAATATACAGTGCAGTCTATAAAACCGTGTTTTTAACCAATTTTGTAATGACAGACGAAACACAAACACCAAAGCAACAGAGACTCAAATTCACTTCTCACCCTGCGATGTAACAAAACTGAATTCTCTCTTCTTGGCTTTATTGTTGTTGGGGAATTTTTTTTTTACATATCTACCGTCAATATTCAAAAAATCTGAGCTCAGGCTGCTTTTCACTTGGGCTTCCCCAATGGTTCAGATGGTAAAGAATTTGCTTGCAAAGCAGGAGACCCAGTGATCCATCCCTGGGTCAGGAGGATCCCCTGGAGAAGAAAATGGCAACTCACTCCAGTGTTCTTGCCTGAAGAAGCACATGGAGATAGGAGCCTGTCCATGGCGTACACAGCGGGGTACAGTTCATGCAGTCGCAAAGAGTCAGACACAACTGCGCGACAAAGCATAGCACGTTTTCCATTAGCGTCATTTTATATCACCTTTTCCATTTGCTTTCATAATAGACAAACTTACTATCCTTAATAGTAATATTAAGTGTTACTTTAATAGTAATATTAAATTTCATTTTTATACAGTAGTTTGTTTTTATTTAAAATTTTTAAGTATTGGTTTTTCTTTGTTTCTGTTTTTTCCCCTTCTTTTTTCTTCTTTTTGAGTTATTTCTCCAGGATATGGTTTCAAACACATGTTTACCAGACCAAAGGATGTGATCGTCCATGGCTCACTACACTTTGCCATGTTGCTTTCCAGAAATATTGTCCTAACTGATGTCAGTATGAGAATGCAGCTTCCTCCAAAGCCGCGCCAGATTTTGATTTTGTAATTACAATGTACATTGTATAATTTTGTGCTGTCAGTTCCCACGATTACTAGGGAGGATGTACCGTTTTGCAAGGATTTGTTTCCTTGTGTGAATCACGCACTCTGATTTTCTTGACCATGAAAGTAGGAGAAATAATATTGCTCTTACAGATGTGGTTCTATTCCCTAGAGATTCTGAATGTTCCTTTTTTTCATCCTTTCTTTTTTTTTAATCACAATTTCTCCCCTAAGTCACTTTGACTCAAGAAAGTTTTGCTTGGTGGACACAGGCCCCACTCAGGCGGAAGATCATCAATTCAGCTCAGATTCCCAGCACCCTATTTACTGGTGGCTGCACACAGTAATCCCCTCATAAATTTTCCTGAAGGCAGCCTGCTTTTTGAGTCCCCTAGCTCCCGAATGAACTGTATTCCCGATTTGTCAAATATAGCCAGCAATTATTCAATGTTGTATCATGTGCTACTGGAAAAAAGAAATCAAGGGTGCTATTTTCATGCTTGCCTTTCTGGCCATCCCTGACTAATAGCTGTGCCTTTCCGCCAAGGTAGCATTTACATACTGTACGCAGACTCCACGCATTCTACACCTACTGGGTCAGACTCTGAAAAGAGAAGGAACCACAGTCAAGATGTCATCTCTGGTAGCAGGAGGGCTGGACAGGAAAACAAGGTCTTGGACAAGATGAAATGAAACAAATGAAAAGAGAACATATTTGAGAGCTGGATAGTAAACAGTTAATAATACTATCTTACGTGTCTTTGAAAGTTGCTAAGAGAGTGGAAGTTCTCATCACAAGAAAACAAAACTGTAACTGTGCGGGGTGATGGATGTTAGCTAGACCTCCTGTGATGATCCTTTAGCTCTATGTATATCAAATCATTGACGCAGTGGTAAAAAAAAAAAAAATCTGCCTGCCAATGCCAGAGACTCAAGAAATGCGAGTTCCATCCCTGGGTGAGGAATAGTCCCTGGAGGAGGAAATGGCAACCTACTCCAGTATTCTTGCCTGGAAAATCCCATGGACAGAGGAGCCTGGCAGGGCTGCAGTCCATGGGGTTGCAAAGAGTCAGACACGACTAAGCAGTTGGGCACTCAGAGCATGAACATCAAATCATTATGTTGTATACCTAAAACTAATACAATGTTCTATGTTAATTACATCTCAGTTAAATTTTTAAATTTAAGTATTTGAAACATATTATAGAATGGACATAAGGTCAATTTAATTAGCTCAAAGAATACCCACTATCTAGAAATGTATCTCCCTTTTGTGGGCATCACTAAAGATGGTAAAACAAGCACAATAAAAACTAAGAACTGTATGGTTTAATCACTAGGTTGTGTCTAACTCTTATGACCCTACAGACTGTAGCCCACCAGGCTCCTCTGTCTGCATGAGAAACGTTAAATATTTACCAAATTACTTGATTTAAAAAGCCAAAAGATTTCTTTTTTAAAAAGTCACTTCTTTCTTTAAAAAAGTCATTTCTTGACTTTTTTCCCCCTTGCTTGTATGAAGAATCCCCAGTTGGGGAAGACTGCACCCCAGCACATTTCCTCACTCAATTCTTTCTGACTTACAAACGTCACTATAAGGCCACCCACTCATCACTTCCGCCCCTCCACAATCCCTCCCTCACCCTCGCCAACTCCCAGCCACTTTGATCTGTGGAGATGCCCCAAGGAGATGACAGAGAAGCTACTCTGGAGATCTGTCTACCCAACTGGTGAACAGCAGGGGCATTTCTCCACTGAATTAGCCACACTGAGGATCCAAGTTACAGATGACAAAAAGATGCTCTTGTTATTATTATTGCTGCTGCAATAATTGTGCGCGATAATAGTTGTGCTGTTATTATTGTTGGCACAACAATAATCAGTGAGTGCCTAGAATGAGCCATGAGCTGAGATGAGCAGTTATAAGCCTATCTCACTGAATCTTCACCAACGTTATTGTACCCATTTTACAGAGGAAACAAAGTGAAATTTACAAACTTAGCCAATATCACCCACTAAGTATTAGTAGTAACAACTGGGAATAGACATAGTAACATATCTCCTCTCAAGGTATTGTCACTTTTTGATGATTTGTAATCAATTGGAACTTTCCCCACAAGTCTGTTAGGTTTGACTACAAAAAAAAGTGGGGGGGGCCTTTTAACGGGATCCCTCCTACTTACCAAATGACTGTTCCCATGAGGTCAAATGCAAAAGCCCCAGACTGATTTCCCAGGCTAACCGGGAAGCACCTTGCCATCTTCTGTTCTTTTCTAATAGTTTCACACGCAAGCCATCTTCCTCTTAACACTGCCAAGATCCCTGACATCACGCGAGGGGTTGGGGGTGAGACTGTGTGAAGGAGGAAGACGGAGGGTGGGGACCCCAACGGAAGTCAAGAAGCTTGTATTTCAGCCCTACTCCCACCACGAACTCCCCTCTCTGGACCACAGGTTCCTCCTACTCCCCTCTCTGGACCACAGGTTCCTCCTGGCCAAAAGGAAACATCCCCCACCAGCTTTAAATGTCTAACGATTTAGGAAGCCTGGGAGCGTCGTTGCAGTGTGGTGGTGCCCGGAGGTGTGGACACAGCACCCCCTACCGGCAGCCTCTGGGCAGTGAGGCCGTGGTCACACGCTCTGCCTGCTGGTCCTGCCTTGGAGCTGGGGGAGCTGGGAGGACCGTGGGAAAGGGCAGCAAGGGGGAAAGCGGTTCAGACTCGCCCTCAGCTCATCCCCTCTCTCTTCCTCCCCTCTCTAAACTGCTCTGTTCCGATGAAACAAACGTGCTGGAAATCAGATGGGCAAAGGTTTCAAAGGGGTCAGACTACAGAATCATTTAGGTGGGAGTCAGATGGTGGAGGGCCGCCCCAGTGGCTCAGCGGTAAAGAATCCACCTGCAATGCAGATGACGTGGTTCGATTCCTGGGCCGGGAAGACCCCCTAGGGAAAGGAATGGCAACCCACTCAAGTATTCTTGCCTGAAAAATCCCATGGACAGGGGAGCCTGGCGGGCTACGGTGCATGGGGTTGCAAAGGGTCGGACACGACTGCGCAGCAGCAGGAGCAGATGGAGGTGGGGCAGCTGGAAAGTCTTGTGCTCAGCCTTGTTGATAACGAAAAGCCACAAGTTACAAAACATTTTTTTAAAAAAGAAAGAAATATTCTTTCCAAGGCAGGTATACATCTATTCTCTGAAAGTGGAAAATTCCTTTATAGATTCTGTGTGTGCTGGTTTAAAATATCAGGCAAGTAAAGATTCTGAGCTTCCCCCTAAGCTGTGCTTGTCAGCTTCAACAGTCTGTCCTCTGAGCCTGCTCACCTTGCAGGCTGAAAACAAGCCCCAGGCACGTCATTTTTCAGCAAGGCAACCTGCCCTTCCAAGGTCTCCCGCCTGGGCTCTCTTCCTCGTGCGGGCATCTGATGGGGAGCGTGGGCCCTTTCAACTTACACTCTAGATAAACACACATAAAGTATTCACATATTTTTTTAAAGACCATTTTAAAACCATTTCTTGAGGTGAGAGGTACTTAATTGCTCAGTTGTATCCAACTCTTTGCAACCCTTTAGATTGTAGTTTGCTAGGCTCCTCTGTCCATGGGATTTTTCAGGCCACTAGAGTGGCCTGCCGTTTGCTCCTCTGGGGAATCTTCTTGACCCAGAGATCGAACCGACATCTCTTGTGTCTCCTGAATTTCAGGCAGGTTCTTTACCCTCTGAACCGCTGGGGAAGTCCAAACCATTTCTAAAGGCTTTAGAAATTTTCTTTTTTAAAATGATAACCTCTGAGCCTTGAATCTGCAGCCCACAGTAGAGCAGAGCCATGGACTTAATCATGCCTCAGTTGCCTTGCTCCTCCTACTCACCTGGTCCTGAAACCCCACCTGAAGACAGAGCTGTGTTGCTACCACCCTGTAACTCTCTTTGTTTATGTTCACCTCCTCCTGTGAGCACAAGATCAGAGGAGAGAAAGGGTAGAGTGGAGGGGGGCCAGGCTGCATCCAAGGGGACAGAATAGAATTTGGGCATCAAGGAGCCAATATCAAGATAGCATCCTATGGTGTCCACTCAGCCCAGGCCCCAAGGGGAACTCAGTCTGTGCTGAAGTCCATTTCATAATAGGCTCCAGAAGGTCATAGGTGGTGGTGTTTAGTCTCTAAGTCATGTCCAACTCTTTGCGACCCCACGGACTATAGTCCGCCAGGCTCCTCTGTCCATGGGATTTCCCAGGTCCAAAGGTCTCATTTGCCCAATTCACGGAGGTGTTGATCTGCTCTCATCTTCATGGTTGGAAGTTTAGCCTGTTCTCCCAGTTCCCCATTGTGGTCCATTTCCCCCCACGAATGCTTGCCCAAAGTCAGCCGCAGTGACTTTGTTTCTTCTCCCATCTCCTGGATCTTTTCTCTTTCTTTCTGTTCTTCCAAATGTAAGCCGACTACAACCAATATAAATTCATTTTTCTTCCTCCCCTAACTCCATGTCTGCTCAGGAAAAAGTTTAGAGCAAGAGCTGGTAGAGGCGGGTTTTCTACAGTGAACTAGGAAGAGCCCCAAACTGGAAATGCTGAAGGCAGAGTCTTTCTCATCTCTTGAATCTAGACTAGCCTTGTAATTTCGCTTTGGCCTGCAGAAGGATGCTGTGTGACTTCCACAGCCTAGGAGACTGTATAGTTTCTGCTTTGGTTCCCTGAAACATTGCCTGGATCACCATGAAAGGAAGCTGGTTTAGCCTAACAGAGAATGAGAGGCCCTGAGAAAGAGATCCGAGGCGTCCAGCCAGCAGTCAGCGCCCAGTGCCCGCTGTGTGAGTGTGAGTGATGACTACCCATCCAGCCCAGGTGAGACCAACAGAGAAGCAGGCCAGCCAGCGCAGAAGCAGGAGAAAGGACGCATCGCTCTTATTTAAAGCTGCTCAGTTTCGGGGTGTTTCAGCAGCAAGAAATAACCAACATGTACACTTCTATTGTTTCTCTGTGGTTTATGGAATAAGATACCAGAATGGGATTCTTTCTGCATTTCTTTTGCCCGAGACACAATATGATAGATATCAGATACCCGCGTGAATGGGAAACAAACCCCTTACACAGAATTCACAAAGGAAATTATCAAGACCTGGCTCCACCATTCCCGAACGCCCCATTCAGATGAAGAATAGCAAAGAGAAAGAAATGTGAATGAGCTGGGAGCTGAATACTCCCAAGGAAAGAGGGCAGAGAGCCGTGACTCCTTCATCTCAAGCCCAGTGAAGTGGGCTTACGTGGACCCCTTGGAGAAATTTGAAATTCAGTAAGTCTGCTTCATATGCAGGTTCCACGCTGAGAGCTCATTCGTAAATACAATTTGTTCATAAATCCAACGTTAGCCTAGGTACCAACTGACATAGTAGGCCATGTAACATTGTACTGTAATAGGTTTATAATACTTTTCACAGAAAAAAAAAAACACAAAAAATAAAGAAAATATTTTGAATCTTACAGTACAGTGCCTTGAAAAGTACAGTAGTCTGGTACAACAGCTGGCATACAGCGGCTGACATCGACTGAACAGACAAGGAGAGTTACTGAGTGGAGGAGAGGAGGTGGGAGATGGTAGAGCTGAAGGATCATCAGCAACAGGAGACGAAGGGCAAGCTGCAATGTTACTCACGTCTGACGCTGACGGCACAGGTTTTGGTTCCTTGCTGGAATCAGATGCACTTTCACAACTTTGAAAGTTTGTAACTTGAAGCTTTGTATGTAAGGGACTTACTGTAGAGCTGGCAAACAGCACATACGATGGGCTCTAGATTCTTGCTTTCTATACAACAAAGAGAGGCCTGTGGCAGTAAGGTAGAGGTGTGTGGGGGGCCATATGCTCTTTCAGGGTTTTCTGGCTGACGTGTGTCTTATGGACCAAATGTGATCACTCAGAAGAGAAAGCTGCGGTGGGATCAGCTTGGCTCCTGTCTCATAGGCCCACCTACAGAGGCAGAAAGACCTCAGCAGCAAGAAAGTGGGGATGTGCACTGAACTGATAGGATCTTAGAAAACAAAAGAGATCTGCTGGAATACAGATGCCCTTCTTATGCCCAGAAATATCAACAACCTCAGATATACATCAACAAATATCTGCCTCATAACAACCTATGGCAAAAGGCAAAGAGGAATTAAAGAGTTTCTTGATGAGGCTGAAAGAGGAAAGTGAAAAAGCTGGCTTAAAATTCAACATTCAAAAAATGAAGATCATGGCATCCAGTCTCATCACTTCAAGGCAAATAGATGGGGAAAAAGTTGAAACAGTGACAGACTTTATTTTCTGGGCTCCAAAATCACTGTGAACAGTGACTGAAACCATGAAATTAAAAGACGCTTGCTCCTTAGAAAAAAAGCTATGACTAATCTAGACAGCGTATTAAAAAGCAGAGACATTACTTTGCCAACAAAGGTTCATGTAGTAAAAGCTATGGTTTTTCCAGTAATCATGTACAGATGTGCGAGTTGGACCATAAAGAAGACTGAGTGCTGAAGAACTGATGCTTTCAAACTGAAGACTCTTGACAATCCCTTGGACAGCAAGGAGATCAAACCAGTCAGTCCTTAAGGAACTCAACTCTGCATATTCATTGCAAGGACTAACGCTGAAGCTAAAGTTCCAATACTTCACTCACTTGATGTGAAGAGTGGACTCATTGGAAAAGACCCTGATGCTGGAAAGGCTGAGGGCAGGAGAAGGAGGCAGCAGAGGATGAGATGGTTGGGTGGCATCATCGACTCAACGGACATGAACTTCGAGCAAACTCTGGGAGATACTGAGGGACAGGGAGGCCAGGGGTGCTGCAGTCCATGGCGTCGCAAAGAGTCGTACATGACTTCTCGACTGAACAACAACAATGCCCAGAGGGCTGTAGGAGAGAGATGGCCGATAATGTGGGTTTCTAAATATCCCGCAGCAAGGCCCAAGAAGGGAAAGAGTCCATCAAACACTGGCCTGGTTCTTGCTGAGAAACCAACCTTGCTGAGTCTTTTGTTCCTAACCTGCCCACCCAATCCTCAGGGACTCAAAAACTAGCTGGCAAACTGAAAACTCTAGGGAGGGGGAAGGCATGAGGTAGAGACCACAGATGACTGTCACTTATCCGCCATCGCTCCCAAGGCAGGCCCTCAGCCTGACGCAGGCTTCAGAATAGAAAGGAGAAGAGGGTCAACATTCACTCAAGTTCGAAGGTCGATTCTCACCTTGGCCTGGACATCCTAATTTCTGAATTGAGACAGAGTGCAGCTTAGAATGACATGAGGACTATTTCCTAAGAAAGAGTTGAAAAGTCACAGGCCTGCTGAGTTTTTACATCCAACTTCTTCTGTTCAATAAAATTTAAAGGGCGACAAGGAGAAAAAGCAATATTTTGATGACACCACTAATTGTGTTTGTTGGACGTGCTGGTTAATTTATTCTGTTCACCATTTCTCCAGAATATACTTTTTTCTTTTTTTTGGATCAACTTCTTTGAAAGTGAAAGTGTTAGTCGTGTCTGATTCTGCCACCTCATGGACTATAGCCTGCCAGGCTCCTCTGTCCATGAAATTCTCTAGGCAAGAATACTGGAATGGGTAGCCACTTATATGTATACATACATCCCCTCTTTGTTTGGGTTTCCTTCCCATTTAGGTCACCACAGATCACTGAGGAGAGGTCTCTGTGCTCTACAATAAGTTCTCATTAGTTATATATTTTCTGCATAGTATCAACAGTACATATAGGTTGATCCCAAACTCCCAATTCCTCCCAACCCTATCCCTGCAGAATATACTTTTCATGACAAAAAAATCCTCTTTGTTCAATTCTCCTTTTCCCAAGACAGTTACTCATACTTCTCTTTGCTCACATGATCCTTCCCTTCATACAAACTAGGTGGCCTTATAACTTATCTCATTACATGATTACATTTGTCCAAATTCAGAAAGCCCCTCGCTGTTCACCATTTAGGATCTTTGAGCTACTGAGGCTATAAACTTGGAAGTTCCCCAGGTGCTGAAGGTCTTTGTAAGCTTTGTCCCCATGACCGTGGGAAGAGGTCAGAACAGGTGTTGGCTTTAGGTCCGTCTGTCTCACTTGTCTGGAAATGCAGGACTTCATCCTGGCGACCAGCCTAAGAGCTTTCAAAGATTGAGATCTGTGGGTGAGGCTTTGGACTTCATGCCGGGAAGCTGAAATGTAATAGAGAAGATGGGTTGGCAGAACCTCTGGTTCTGAAATTCCAGCAGGTAAATTTTTATAAATAAAAGATGCCATCAATTATTTAGCATGACCAAATATGCTTGAAGAATTTAGGTATCACTTGCTAGTTCTCCAGAATTTAATGCATAATCATAGAGATGCATAATACATGCAGACCTGGCCTCACTGGAGACCATCTTCCGAGAGAGAGATTGCTGGCATGAGAGGAAAAGGGGGGGTCGCATTTCAATCAATTATTTGCAGGTTATGTGTTACATTTATTCATGCTGCATAATAAAGCTCAGGTGGGAAAGGAGCATGCATTTCTTTTCTGTGAGAAGCTACATGAGTCAATGAGGAAACAGACTAGGAACAAGGGCGCAAAGCTCTGTTTCTGATTGCGGAACAAACGGTGCTCAGTGCTGTGGAAACCTAAATCGCGCTCCGGCAGCCCCTCCTCAACACTGGGAATCGCCACCCCAGGAGGAAATCTTGCAGGCTGTCCTACGACAGACATCTCGGGGTGGACCTTGAAGACTCTGACAAGGTCCAGGGTGTGGCCTTCAGCCTCCTGGGCACTGAAGCCTGATCTGATGACTCCATTTCTCAAAAAATCCATTTCCTGGGGACAGAGTCACATCTTCCAGCCTCAGAGCCTGAACCAGAGGGACAATCTATTAATTCACAGGGATACTTGAAGTCCATATAACATTAGTTCTTTCTCTGCAGGCAGACCTCTATGGGAGACCAAATTCTAAGCCCCGCGTTGCTGGGTGAGCATGGCTTCCAAACAAGGAGAGGCACAAATGGAATGTTTCAGGCACCGGACCAAAGCAGCCTGGCAGGTCCCTTCCCAATACAGAGGGTCTGGCCAATGGTTTTCAAGCTTCGTGCCAGTACCATTAGAACTGTGAGATCATTTCTCAAGTCACATTGAGACACAGTGAATAATAATGTCACATATTAACACACATATGTGGAATCCAGAAAAATGGTGTCAGTTCAGTTCAGTGCAGTCGCTCAGTCGTGTCCGACTCTTTGTGACCCCATGAAATGCAGCACGCCAGGCCTCCCTGTCCATCACCAACTCCTGGAGTTCACTCAGACTCACGTCCATCGAGTCAGTGATGCCATCCAGCCATCTCATCCTCTGTCGTCCCCTTCTCCTCCTGCCTCCAATCCCTCCCAGCATCAGAGTCTTTTCCAATGAGTCAACTCTTCGCATGAGGTGGCCAAAGTACTGGAGTTTCAGCTTTAGCATCATTCCTTCCAAAGAACACCCAGGGCTGGTCTCCTTTAGAATGGACTAGTTGGATCTCCTTGCAGTCCAAGGGACTCTCAAGAGTCTTCTCCAACACCACACTTCAAAAGCATCAATTTCGGCACTCAGCCTTCTTTATGGTCCAACTCTACCATCCATACATGACTACTGGAAAAACCATAACCCAGGGCTGGTCTCCTTTAGAATGGACTAGTTGGATCTCCTTGCAGTCCAAGGGACTCTCAAGAGTCTTCTCCAACACCACACTTCAAAAGCATCAATTCTTTGGCACTCAGCTTTCTTCACAGTCCAACTCTCTCATCCATACATGACCACAGGAAAAACCATAGCCTTGACTAGATGGACCTTTGTTGGCAAAGTAATGTCTCTGCTTTTGAATATGCTATCTAGGTTGGTCATAACTTTCCTTCCAAGGAGTAAGCGTCTTTTAATTTCATGGCTGCAGTCACTATCTGCAGTGATTGTGGAGCCCCCAAAAATAAAGTCTGACACTATTTCCCCATCTATTTCCCATGAAGTGATGGGACCAGATGCCATGATCTTCCTTTCCTGAATGTTGAGCTTTAAGCCAACTTTTTCACTCTCCTCTTTCACTTTCATCAAGAGGCTTTTTAGTTCTTCTTCATTTTTTGCCATAAGGGTGGTATCATCTGCATATCTGAGGTTATTGATATTTCTCCCTGAAAAATGGTATAGATGGCCTTATTTGCAAAGCAAAAATAGAGACAGAGACATAAAGAACAAACGTATGGTCAACAAGTGGGGAAAGGGGGAGGTGAGATGAACTAGGAGATTGGGACTGACATACGTACACTACTGATGCTGTGTATAAAATAGGTAACTAATGAGAACACACTGGGTGGCTCAGGGAACTCTGCCCAGTGCTCTGTGGTGACTTAAAGGGGAAGGAAATCCAGAAACGAGGGGATATATGTATACACATAACTGAATCACTTTGCTGTACAGCAGAAACTACACAACATTGTAAAGTATAATAAAATAAAAAAATTTCAAACATGTAAAAAAAAAAAAAAACTAGAGAGTAGAAAGTATCAGAGTGCATTGCATGTAATTAAGAGAGGTAAGGGGCAGTAAAGAGGGGTGGTGAAAAGGACAGACACTCAAGGCAGGCTCCAGAGGATCACATGCTGGCTTGGCCAAACACCAGGCGTACAACCCTGAGTAGGTTATTGAATCTATATCTCAGTTTCTTTGTTTGCAAAAATGGGAATGTAATAGTACTTACCTCCAAGCTGGCTGTGAAAATTAAATGGCTTAATGCCTCTAAAGGGCAGAGCACTATGCCTGGGTCCCCAAAAGCACTGTATAAGCTTCCATTATTAGGAAGAATTGCTTTGTGAAACTATTGCCCACACCAGAGATACGAGAACTGAGTTCCTATGACAACTGGAGTCAGACATGCTGACAGGGACAGCAGTTTCCCCTGTATATGAAGGGTGGTTTCCATTGTATTTGAATTGAGAATTATGGAAGCAGGACCAGGCTGCAGGAAAGTGAGAAGCGGAGGAAATTACCCAAAGGGACATCCCAGGTGACCGGGCTTGAGCCCTCAGAAGTTGAGGAATGCTTTTCAGTGAAGGAAGATGAAAGTGGAATTGACACATATACATTATCGATAGTATGTGTGAAATAGATAACTAATGAGAACACATTGTATACCACCAGGAACACTACTTAATGCACTGTGGTGACCTCTTTCTTAAATGGGAAAGGAATGCAAAAAAGAAGGGATATGTGTATATGAATAGCTGGTTCACTTTGCTGTGCAGTGGAAACTAACACAATATTGCAAAGCAATTAACTAAAAAAAAGATGTTGTTGAAATGAGTTGCTGTAAATCTCTCTTTCCTGGAGAGAATTCTCATTCTCTGATGTATATTTTGCCTTTTTTCTTTCTTTTTGGCTTTCTTCTGAGACCACGGTGACATATTTTGATGTGCTAGAATGGATCATCAAGTTTAAACTTGAACTTATAAAAGTCCTCTGTTCAGATCAGGCAGGTTCTCATCTCAATTTTGAATAGTATCAGCCAGTATCAATTGACTATTCCATCCCATACAACAAGGCCTTCTTTCATACATGTTACATGTTCCATGAAAATCTGGACAAATAGAAGGTGACCGCTAAGGTAAAGGCAAGAGACTAAATCATGTTTGCTAAACTAAAACATCTTCTCCAAAGAAATGATCGAGTAAATGGGAGAGATCTGATAATACTCAAACAGAAGTTAACATAATTATAACACTGACCATACATACAGACTGAATACTTACTATGCACCAGGCATAGTACTAAGCAGTTCACGATTTTCACAGTAACTCTTATAGACAGATGACCTTAATTACAGTGAAAAGTAAAGAAAGTGACACTTAGCAGATAAGGGACTGGGGCTTCCCTGGTGGTCCAGTGGTTAGGACTCTGGGCTCCCAATGCAGGCGGTCCGAGTTCAACGAAGACCCGGCATAGCAAAAAAAAAAAAAATTTTTTTTAAAGGCATTTTCCATGGTACTGTGCTCCTGCCCCTGGCATTAGGAGAAAACCAGACATCAGTGAGGGCAAAAGTGTGGAGAAGCAGGGCAAAGTAAGGAAACCAGCACTTCTGAAAGGTTTTAGCTCAGGCCTATGGAGCTGGGAAGGCAGAAAGGCAGAGCTGATGTTTGAGACCACGGTCGAATTAGTCTCAAGAAGGATGAATTCAATCAACTGCAGCAGGCAGGAAGAATTACTTGGGGATTTGAGTGGAGGCTTTAGCTCATTTTGCTGCATGAAGAAGTAACCCCACAGAAGAGCAGAGGATTTAGGGTGGGGAAGAATTTAATCAGTTTCCTGAGCCCTGTTCTAACCTCAAGGAGATGGATTTAATTTTCCAAGACTTAAATAGGAACCAGAATTTAGACAGAGCCAAACTAAGAGAAGGGAAAAGGTGAGCCGGGCCCATGCACTGTCCAGAAACCAGAAGGGAGAATTTACCTAATTAAACTCAAAAAGCTTTTGCACAGCAAAACGAAAAGACAACCTCCAGATTGGGAGAAAATATTTGCAAGTGATGTGACTGACAAGGGATTAGTCTCCAAAATTCAGTAATACAAACAGTTCATGAGGCTTGATATCATCAAAACAAACAACTCAATCAAAAAATGGGCAGAAGACCTAAATAAACCTTTCTCCAGAAGGGAGAATTTACCAAGCTCAGGTCTAAGAGTGAATTTAATTCAGTAAGCACAGGGCACAGTGGAGGGAGTCGGAGGAGGGAGAGATACAGGGATGAACAGTTATTTCCACATACACAGACACACCTAGAAGAGGACATCAGATTCAGCTGTGTGTACTTCTAATTGCCAGGCTAAAGATGCCAGGATTTTAAATTTAAGTTGGAACAATTCATTGGGAGTGACATTTACTTTTAATACCTGCATGGCTGAGGATGACCAAACTGCTGCAATCTCTGAGCTACAGAGGCAAAAAGCTTGCAAAGCATTTTATCATTCCAACTAAGTGGAATTTTAAAATTTGTTACTGAGTCCACAGATGCTGGGATGTAATATATAGTCTGGACCCTACTGTGTTGTTGCTGTTTAGTCACTAAGTCGTGTCTATCTCTTTTGCAATTCCATGGACTATCGCCCGTCAGGCCCCTTGTCCCTGGAATTTCCCAGGCAAGAATACGGGAGTGGGTTGCCATTTCCTTCTCCAGGGGATCTTCCCAGACCAGAGACTGAACCTGGGTCTTCTGCACTAGCAGGTGGATTCTTTACCACGGAGCCACCAGGGAAGCCCCGGACCCTACTGTAGCAGATTCCAAACAACTCTGAGACCCAAGAAACAGTGCAAGTGAATTTCCAGAGGTTAGTGGAAGAAGAACACAAAATGGGAAGAAACAAAGAGGATTCAATGTGCTCGATTTATCATCAGATGCTGCAGAACTGGGTTGAGTTAGCAGGCAGCCAGTCACGTACTCAGAGAACAACACCCTTCAGAGGGAAAGGCCAGTGGGAGGAGACAGCAGTAGCTGCAGTTGTTAGCACCACCATCAATAAGCACCATTCACCACAACGGGTGAGTCATTCAAGGACATTGTTCTCAAGAAGCTTAGGGTCTTATTTAAGGAAACAAAGCATGCACATAAAGAGAAAAAATAAAGAACAATACAAACTGGGTCAAATGGGTAATGTATCATCCTCGGAAACTGCTGAGTGTCTCCATGTCACAAAAACACATCCACCTTGCAGAAGCCACACCATGATGCTAGAGAGGCAGCGCCCTGAGTGCCAGCACCGTACAGTTTCACTCTAATTCATCCAACCACACTACAGACTCACGTTTCAAGGAGACCTGTGAGATGGAGACACGAAGAATCACTGCCCTAGAAGTCGTTCAAAACACTGCCTTGGGCTTCTTTGGTGGTCCCATGGTTAAGGATGTTTCTGCCAATACAGGGGACGCGGGTTTGATCCCTGGTCTGGGAAGATTCCACATGACTCAGCCCAATACTCTAGAGCCCGTGCTCTGCAACAGGAGAAGCCACGGCAATGCGTAGCCCCTGCTCACCGCAGCCAGAGAACAGCCTGGCAGCAACGAAGACCCAGCGCAGCCAAAAATGCATTTTTTTAAAAATCGCCTTATGTCCTGTTTAAAATGGTCAGTTTTAGCCTCATGCTGATTTCGGAGTTATTTATCTGAAAGGACTATCGGCTTTATACTCCTAACAATATATTTATTTATGAGGGCAATATAAATTAGTAGTTAGGAGTAAGGACTATGGAACAGATTTCCTGGGTTCAAATCCCATTTCTACACTTTTCAGCTGTGTAACTGAGGCAGGTTACTTAATTTTTCTAAGCCTTGGTTTCCTCATCTGTAAGTGAGAATAAAAGATTTGCCTCATATAATCATGGTGAGGCATGCATAGTACAGAAAGTACACAGCTCAGTGGATGGCACACAGTCCACAAAAATACCTGTCCTAGTGACTACTTTCAACAAGGTGGCTAAGCCAGAGCTGGTGTGAGATGGCATGGCAGGGGCCAGGGCACTGCACAGCCAAGGGTCTCCCGCGCTGGTAACCCGGAGATCCACCTCCCCATTCTCAGTGTGTAAAGGCAGGTGAGTGCACAGACTAGAGACAGGGAAGAGGCACATAACAGTCTGAGTGAGCAACACGTGGGGAAACAACACATCCAATATGTCTGCTTAAGAATTACCAGTCCAACAGAGAACAGACTGGTGGTAACGCCTACCAAGCAGGAGGAGCTGGGGGAGGGATGGAGTTGGAGTTTGGGGTTAGCAGATGTAAGCTTTTATATAGAGAGTAGATAAACCACAAGGTCCTACCATATAGCACAGAGAACCATGTTCAATATCCTGTGATAAACCACAATAATACTTTAAAAGAATACTTTAAGAGTGTATATATATATAACTGCATCATGCTGTTGTACGGCAGAAATTAACACAATGTTGTAAATCAACTAAACTTCAATAAAAAATATTGATTAAAAAAGGAATTATTGGTCCACACACGCAAGAGGTGATAAAAAGAAATTTGAAGTTAGAAATAAATAAGCACACTTCGAAAAGAGTAAGACTGTGATGTATATGTGTGACTGAATCATTTTGCTCTACCCTAGAAACTAACATAAGATTGTAAATCAACTATACTCCAATAAAACTTTTTGAAAACATTCAAAAATACTTAAATCCCACATTATAAAATTTTGATAAAAGAGGCTGATAGGGACAATGGATGAGAGGATGCTTCAAGGCTAATAAAACTGTTTCCAGAAAAATGTTCTTAAAGATTCAAGAAAGTCGTGAAGAGCCTTTTGAGTCTCAGAGAATACAGCTGTATTTCTGCCTGCACCAGAGAGCTGCTGGTAGCAAAAAAAGAGTTGTGGGATCAAAAGGCAGGTAATTATGTCTGCTTTAAGAGAGGGTATTGAAGGGAAGAAGAGAAAGCTCTGATTAAAAGGTCTGAAGGCTGGCCAGGAGGGGAGGATTTGGAAGCCCATTTCACATGCAGTGTTATTTCTTTTTCTTCCCTGATTGCCGTGGCAAGGACTTCCAAGGCTACGCTGAATAATATGGTGAAAGTGGACACCCTTATCTTATTCCTGATTTTAGAGAAAATGCTTTCAGTTCTTCACCATTGAAAACAATGTTTGCTGTGGGTTTGCTGTGGGCTTCCCAGGTGGCACTAGTGGTAAAGAACCCGCCTGCTTATGCAGGAGACGTAAGAGACGCTAGTTTGATTCCTGGGTTGAAAAGATACCCTGTAAGTAAAAAAAATAATAATAAATTTTTAAATTTTTTTAATTTTTTAAAATAAAAATAAATAATATAAAAAATAAATAAAAAAAAGAAAAGATCCCCTGGAAGAAGGCATGGCAACCCACGCCAGTATTCTTGCTTGGAGAATCCCATGGACAGAGGAGCTTGGCAGGCTACAGTCCATGCGGTTGCAAAGAGTCAGACACGACTGAAGTGACTTAGCATGCACACACACACACACACACACACACACACATATGGGTTTGTTGTATATGGCCTTTATTATGTCAAATTAGGCTCCCTCCATGCCGACTTTCTGGAGAGTTTTTTTAATCACAAATGGATGTTGAATTTTGTCGAAAGCTTTTTCTGCATCTATGGAGATGATCGTGTAGTTTTCATTCTTCAATTTGTTAATATAGTGTACCACATTGACTGATTTGCATATATTGAAGATCACACGCGTTAAGTTCATGTTTAAGGGTCAAGTGGAAATTGTTTGCTGAGGACTCTGTGGTACAAAGTTCCTCTCAAATTCTGCAGCAAATCCCAAAGAATGTGCCTTCCCCAGAGGCCCTGGACTGGAGAAAAACAGTCTAAGTTGGAATATCTGCTCTATGCTCAGAGACCTGTGTTCCTTCCTCACATCGCACACCTGCATTCTCCTCGTCTCTGCTTGTCTCTCTCACTACCTTCAAACTTCATGAGAACTGGCGCCAAGCCTGCTTTTGGTTTCTGCTGTTACTTCAAGTGCTTTGCAAAGAACTCTGTGAGCATGGCATCAAGTGAACACTGGGTCCACCATAAATATTTGTGGAATAAATGAACGAGCTGCTGAACAAGTGCTGGAAAGCAGAGTCGGGAGGACCAGATACTTGGTTCTTTGTTATATGGGTCATTGTTGGTACGACTTGAAACACTTTCTTTATGTTTCACTAAGCCTGTTGGTCTCAAAGGACTAAGAAAACCCAGCCCCTGTGAACACCAGTCTGGGCAGTAGCTTCCTAATACATGAAATTTTCAAGTTATTAATACAAATGTCTGTCTCAGAGCACATGGCTTAATCAGTTAGTCTTTGTCATCTTTCCCTTTCTAAATGGGAATCAACTAGATGAGCCCTAAAAGTATCTTTACAAACTATTTAACAGGCTGAAATGTTTTAAGCTATCTCACTAGCAGATTAGCCATTTAAATTCTTTGTTATAATGAGGTTTCTTATTAATGAAAACTACACTGAAGTATGTGTAGGTATCTGTGTATGTGTGTGTACATGTACATGTAACTACATATATGTGTGTGTGCACCGTGGATGCATGCTAAGTTGCTTCGGTCGTGTCTAACACGTTTTGACTGTAGCCCACCAGACTTCTCCGTTCATCGGATTCTTCAGGCAAGAATACTGCAGTGGGTAGCCCTTTCCTCCTCCAGGGGATCTTCCAACCCCAAATATGGAAACTGCACCTTCTGTGGCTCCTGCATTGGCAGGCGGGTTCTTTACCACTGTGTCACCTGGGAAGCCTCTTAAATGATGGACCACCCAGGAAGGCTCTAGCAACTACTTCTAACCCGTATAGAGCCTGCCACAAGGAGGGCAAATGCACAGGCCCTGTGGCCCCCAGCCGCTGCTGCAAGGCCACGTTAAGCACCGCTAATCCAAGATGCACTTTCTTGCTGAGTCTAGGCACCACCTCTGAACTCTTTTCACTCCAGTCCCCCAGCCAGCCCCCATGAATCAACTCAAGTTAGAAAACAAGAGGAAATATCTTAGCCTCCTTGACCTAACACTATACAGTCCAGTGTATTTCAAATTCTCTTTTCCATGATCCTCAGTAAAACAAGGCATTCTGGGGACCTCCCTGGTGGTCCAATGGCTAAGACTCTGCTCTCCCAATGCAGGGGGCTCAGGTTCAATCCCTAGTCAGGGAAATGGACCCTGCATGCCCCAACTAAGATCTGGGCCAGCCAAAAATAAAGGCATGTTGCATCAAGTACTAGCACAGGTTTCACTAAACAATACTAGCCCTTATTTGTGGGCTGTATTCTGATATTCTATTCTCTTCTACTTCATTGTTTAAAATGCTGGTTGCAACCTATTGATTTTCTAACCTACGTAACATGAAATATGGCTTGCAACCTGCAGCTTGAAAGGTCTTGCTATAAAGGATTACGTCTGCGAATTCCCAATTCGAAGGTCAGGGCCAACACCATGAGGAGCCTGCATGAGTTTCTCAGTTGGACAGAGCACTGGACTGGTGGAACCATGGTCAGGGGCTCACTCCCCACCAGGGTCCTCCAGTTCTGCTCTTCAAGCTACAAGTGGATGGCTAACTCCCAGCAGCAGGGCACATCCTTGGGAACAAGCAGATGCCTTATTCTTACAAAAAGGATAATTCAAAATGCTCATTCTTCCACAAGGGGTCAGAAAATCACTCAGACTGTGTGAAAGACAAACTCAGTCCTGCGTGCATGCGTGCTTACTCAGCCATGTCTGGCTCTCTGTGACCCCGTAAACCATAGCCTGCCAGGTTCCCCTGTCCACAGGATTTCCCAAGCAAGCATACTGGAGTGGGTTGCCATTTCCTTCTCCAGGGGATCTTCATGACCCAGGAATGGAACCCCATCTCCTGCATTGCAGGCAGATTCTTTACCACTGAGCCCCTGGGCAAGCCCCTAAACTCAATCCTAACCTCCAGGGAATCTTATTATTGACAGCTTGGTCCCCACAAGAACCATCGAAACTACTTTCAGTTTGCTGAAATCCCATGTCCTTTCACTTCCCCGTTCGTTCTGTCTGGCTAACTCCCACTTATCATTCTTCTCTGTAAGCCTTTCCCGAACACCCAGGCCCTCTACTCCCACCTCCTTCCATCCTCAGCCAGGCTGAGTTAGGCGCCCCTCCTTTATAATCCAACCTGCTATCCTGTATTTAATATCCTGGTCACCTCCTTCTGTGTCCTCCTCGAGGACAGAGGTGGTCTTTCAGCTCCATTCTCAGTACCTGGCACAAGGCTGGTCTCATAAGTGCTTGGAGAATGTTTCTTGAATGACCTAATGACTGATCAAAGTGCCAAGGAGGCCAGGAGCTAATGCATTTGAGGCACAGAAAGAAATAGGAATTGGAGGAAAGGAAGGAGGAGGAAAAGATGTGACTAATACCTGATGCCTTAGCCTTGCTTTCAGGACTTCTACCTCAGCTGATCCGCACAAGAACTGAGGTAGAATTGGTATTCCCATCAGATAGATGTGTAAAGTGAGGCTATGAGAAATCCCTCTTATGGAGGGGAGGGGATTCAAATGATGCTGCGGAGAGAGAGAAATAGCCTTTTTCTAAACTGGAAAATATCTTTATCACAAAAACATTCTTCTCTCTTTAACCACAAGTTGGAGGAATCTCTGAAAATAGGACAGTGACAACATCCTGGATTGTGAATTCTAGCAAGAAATACTGCTCTGCGTGAGACCTGTGCTCAAGCAAAACAAATCCCCATCATTATGTGGGCAGGAGAATCACTATCACAAAGTCTGAAGTGTTTAATCTGAATTAAATATCATTTTAAACCAGGAGGAATTCATTCGTGTATAGGAATCTGTACTTCTATCAAGATGAGGAAAAGCAGAAGGCAAAAATGCAGACAACATCTCTAAGGCTGACCTTGACTTTGAAATATATATTTAATTGTGCAGAAGTCAGACTGAGTCTTCACATTCCAAGATACTGTTTGTGGCCCATGGTCAGGCTGAAGGGCTGGGGAGGTACAGGAGAGAGCCTTTTGAAAGCAGTCAGCTGAAATTTTATGGCCAAGAAAGGCACAATCTCACGTCTACTCCTAGGTTTAAATGATGGGAAGTTCTGATAAGCCCAAAGCTGTCCCTAGAATTTCAGGAATAAATTAAGCAAAGAGCTGCTTAGCACAGGGATGAGACGGTGCCGAGGAGATGGAGTCTCCTGGCCTCTGAACTGCTCTGGGAGCGAGAGCCCCACCTTCAATCCCAGCTGAATAAAACCTGCCCCTTTTCTCTAGTCTCCTCACCATGACTGGGCCTGGAGAAGCTACACATGCCCTTTGATCCCCTCTTAAAATTCATTTATTCAGAACATTCACCCTAGGAACACTCATACATTCTCTCATTGCCCCCTTTCATTGTCTCTGTATTTCTCTTTATTTCTCAGGCTTCCCAGATGGCTCAGTGGTACAGAATCCACCTTCCAATGCAGGAAACACAGGAGATGTGGTTTGATCCCTGGGTCAGGAAGATCCCTTGGAGAAGAAAATGGCAACCCGCTCCAGCATTCTCGACTTGGAAGATCCCATGGACAGAATGTCTCTGTATTTCTCTTTATTTCTCAGGCTTCCCAGATGGCTCAGTGGTACAGAATCCACCTTCCAATGCAGGAAACACAGGAGATGTGGTTTGATCCCTGGGTCAGGAAGATCCCTTGGAGAAGAAAATGGCAACCCGCTCCAGCATTCTCGACTTGGAAGATCCCATGGACAGAGGAGCCTGGCGGGCTACAGTCCATGGGGTTGCAGAGTCAGACACGACTGAACATACACACACACGTAGGCAGGTTCTATTTCTCTTTCTATTTCTCTCTCTCTCTGTCTCTCACACACACATCCCAACACGCATGTATTGTTTTCCTTTTTCTCCCTAATTAAACCGAGTTCAGCCCTGAAAACAGATACAAACTGAACCCTACCTGCCAAATACTGTCACATTTTCCCAAAGACATCATTTGACTCCAGTGATGAACGGGAACTTACTCCCACTACACCATTAAAATAATTTCTCTTTCACTCACTCCCTGCCCTCTCCCTGCCAAGAAAATAATTAAGAAAGTGTAGGATATCAGATGGAGAAGGCAGTGGCAACCTACTCCAGTACTTCTGCCTGGAAAATTCCATGAACAGAGGAGCCTGAGGGGCTGCAGGCCATGGGGTCGTTGAGTCGGCACGACTGAGCAACTTCACATTCACTTTTCACTTTCATGCATTGGAGAAGGAAATGGCAACCCACTCCAGTGTTCTTGCCTGGAGAATCCCAGGGATGGGGGAGCCTGGTGGGCTGCTATCTCTGGAGTCACAGAGTTGGACACAACTGAAGCGACTCGGCAGCAGGCAGCAGCAGTAGAATATCAGAGCTGCAAAGACCTTGAAGACCATCCCCGCCTTTGCTGCTCGGAGCACGGTCTGAGGACCAGCCTTGTCGGAAGCCTGCTGAAAGGACAGAACCTCTGGGTCCCTAAGAACTCGCGGAAGTAGAGTCTAAAACTGAACAAGATCCATGTAATTCACATGCACATTCTGATCCTGAGCTGGGCAGACCTTCTCAGCCTGGCTCCCCAGAAGCATCATCTGGGGAGGTTTACAAGCCACCAACGCCAGGCCTCTCTTACCTGAGAGCAAACTAACCAGGCATATTTCTAGATGCAGGGTGGTTAAAGGGTCCCTGGCGATTCTGTTCTGCAGCCAGTATTGAGTAACACAGCTCCTGCCCAGCCCTCCCATTTTCCAGATGAAGAAATGGAACTGTAGAAAGCCAAGTGACCTGACAAGGACTCAGTGTAAAACAGGGGTAAGGCTGAACCCATAAAGTGATGCGCCCTCCTCCAGAGGGTGGGCTCCAGCCGTGGAAGGGTCTGTTCCCTGTGCCCGCAGGAGTCTGGCGCTTGTTGGGCTGAGAGAGAAGACTATTCCTACAGCTGCTGCTGCTGTTTAGTCTCTCGACTTACTCCCACTACACCATTAAAATAATTTCTCTTTCACTCACTCCCTGCCCTCTCCCTGCCAAGAAAATAATTAAGAAAGTGTAGGATATCAGATGGAGAAGGCAGTGGCAACCTACTCCAGTACTTCTGCCTGGAAAATTCCATGAACAGAGGAGCCTGAGGGGCTGCAGGCCATGGGGTCGTTGAGTCGGCACGACTGAGCAACTTCACATTCACTTTTCACTTTCATGCATTGGAGAAGGAAATGGCAACCCACTCCAGTGTTCTTGCCTGGAGAATCCCAGGGATGGGGGAGCCTGGTGGGCTGCTATCTCTGGAGTCACAGAGTTGGACACAACTGAAGCGACTCGGCAGCAGGCAGCAGCAGTAGAATATCAGAGCTGCAAAGACCTTGAAGACCATCCCCGCCTTTGCTGCTCGGAGCACGGTCTGAGGACCAGCCTTGTCGGAAGCCTGCTGAAAGGACAGAACCTCTGGGTCCCTAAGAACTCGCGGAAGTAGAGTCTAAAACTGAACAAGATCCATGTAATTCACATGCACATTCTGATCCTGAGCTGGGCAGACCTTCTCAGCCTGGCTCCCCAGAAGCATCATCTGGGGAGGTTTACAAGCCACCAACGCCAGGCCTCTCTTACCTGAGAGCAAACTAACCAGCATATTTCTAGATGCAGGGTGGTTAAAGGGTCCCTGGCGATTCTGTTCTGCAGCCAGTATTGAGTAACACAGCTCCTGCCCAGCCCTCCCATTTTCCAGATGAAGAAATGGAACTGTAGAAAGCCAAGTGACCTGACAAGGACTCAGTGTAAAACAGGGGTAAGGCTGAACCCATAAAGTGATGCGCCCTCCTCCAGAGGGTGGGCTCCAGCTGTGGAAGGGTCTGTTCCCTGTGCCCGCAGGAGTCTGGCGCTTGTTGGGCTGAGAGAGAAGACTATTCCTACAGCTGCTGCTGCTGTTTAGTCTCTCGGTTGTGTCTGACTCTCTGCGGTCCCATGGACTGTAGCCCGCCAGACTCCTCTGTCCATGGGATACTGGTGTGGGTTGCCATTTCCTCCTCCAGGGGATCTTCCCAACCCAGGGATCGAACCTGCCTCTGCTGCATCACTTGCATTGGCAGAAGGACTCTTCACCACTAGCACCACCTAGGAAGCCCCCTGTGTTCACAGAGGGTCCCCCCCCGTCACTCCTTTTGGAGCCCTCCTAGTCTACCCTCTAAGAAACCATATTCACTTTGGCCTGGAGTACAGCTTTAGAAAACCAGGGACCCATAACACTTCTGTTTGACCCACCATTTATGTGGTAAATGCATCCATAGCTGCCTGTCCCCCTCCTAGCTGTTTTTCTCCCCTCCCCAACTCCTGTTTCTAAGAAAAACAACCAACACACACCAGCCCAACAGAAACCCCTGAGAAAATCCAATTCAGAAGGGTGAGAGACAAATCAGGATATGTGCCACTTCCTCGAAGCCTTGGAAAATGTTTACATCCGAGGCTGACTCGGGCGTTCCATTTTCAACCAGAAAAGCAACACTGATTCCAGCTATGGGAAGGAAGGCATGAGCTTGGGTTTTGAGCTTGGCCGGGACACTGCCGAGGTGGCTTATGAGAAGTCCAAAAGTCGAAGCAGCCTTCTCTTTGGGGTCCCCTAGCAGACACTGCGGTCACTTGTCAAGTAGACTCGTCTGAGAAATGCAGAGGTGAAGATCTATCCAAAGACTCAGAACCGGGAGGCTGGGACTGACATGTACACCCCCCCGTGCGTAAGACACATAGCTAGTGGGAGCCTGCTGCACAGCACAGGGCTCACTCCGGTGCTCTGTGATACCCAGGGGGGTGGGAGGGGGCGCAAGAGGCAGGGGATATGTGTGTACCTATGACTGACTCACAGCGGAAACTTACACAGCATTGTAGAGCAATTATACTCCAATAACAACAACAAAAACTTTTTTAAGTGTTCGAGTCTCAGAGTTCCATGGCTCTTCATGTGAAGGAAAACCGATCTCCCAAGTTTTGCAGGAGTCAAAGGGCAAAATGGAATGAAGGCGAAACGACATCAGAGAGCAAATCAGACTAGAAGAGGAGAGAGGAGAAGAAGGAAACGAGAGGGCAGGAGGAGAGAAGCCTACGTTATTAACAATACATTAGAAGGCTCTGCTTTCGCCTCCTGCATCTTCACACCACAGAACAAGGGCCGAGGCCCCTGAGATCGTGCAAATGCAGGGACGAGGGGTGAGCAGGCTGAGAGGGCAGGTCCTAGCAGCAACGGTGTAAGGCATCCCACTGCCCGGTCACGTGGCTGAGGCAGGAGCGCTGTGCTGAGTGGTCCTGGAGCAGAGGGATTCTGCCCAGGCTCCATCCCAGGACCGCCTTTCGTAGAAAAAGGAACCTGAGTTTCCTACCCCCCAGTTACCAGCAGACAGTGCGCGTCACCCACAGCTGGGAAGAAGCCTGCTCATCACTTCTAGTCACAACTTCTGATTAAGCCATCCTCACGTTTGGGACTGGAGTCTGCGAGGGAGATGATTCCAGCCTCTCTTCTATTTTCAGGCTCCCTCTTAGACAGAGCGGCACTAGTGGTAAAGAACGCAGGTGCCAGGGCGGGAGACTAAGAGACTTGGATTCGATCCCTGGGTCGGGAAGACCCCAGGCGAAGGGAATGGCTACGCACTCCAGTATTTCTGCCTGGAGAATCCCATGGACAGAGGAGCCTGGTGGGCTACAGTCCACGGGGCCGCGGAGTCGGACATGACTGAAGCGACTTAGCATGCTTATACGGAGAGTAGCATCAGCCAAACTCCAAGAAGCAACTGAGAAAGGGGGCTGGTGGGAAGGGGGAAAAAAATCTGTGTCCATCTACAGACCCGCATGGCCTGGGGAGGAAGCTTTTATTTTTAACACTGGGAGCTGTGAGGCCGACCTATATTTCGCTTCTAATATTGACAGGAATGACAAGCCTCGAAGGCCAGGACACAGAGCTGGCCCACACCCTCTGAAGACGGCACACGGAGGAGCAGCAGCTGTCAGAGACCAGATCCCACTGTGGACAGAGACGCGAGGCTGAAACAGAAGGGGACGGAAAAGCGGGGTAAAGGGTGCACTATACCCAGCACTCAGCTAGGATGGAAGGGGACAGCCAGATCTTAGCTTTTAACTTCAGAGCTTGGAAATTAGTCCCCAGCCAGACTGAGCATGCAGCTGACCAAAAAAAATATGGGGGTGGGGGGGGTCACCAGGGACTAAACGCCCAAGAAAGGAGAAAATCAATAGGATGTACAGAGAATTGGGAGAGGTGAAAGAGGTGAAGAAGGTGGTCAGGACGAGGTAAAGGAGTGGCTGAATTTCCCAATATCAGTAGGATAACTTGCACAACACAGCAGGATCCTCTGTCCAAGCAGGCAAAAGAGGAAGCGGTATTAAACAAAACCATCAGACAGGACTGCTTAAAACCACTGGCTGTGCCTTTTCTTTTTTTTTTTTTAATGCATTATCCCCACTCTTCTTTTATTCCACATTTTATTTTTCCTACTCATTTCTGAAAACCTAACCCTCTAAGTCATATTTGTCTGGCCAGCCTTCTGATGACAAGGCTTCAGACATGTAAGAAAACGTTAAATTTAATTTTATGCCTCAGACACTGAAGGTTGGCAGCACTTCGTTATTTTCTCGTCAAGCCTTCACATTTTAATCTGCCAGCCAGTCAGTGAACTGGAAACAGAGAGGAATCACTTCAGATTATGAGAGACTTTAGACTCGACACCACCAATTTTTTTTTTCTTTTTTTGCTTATCTGGCTGTCATCTAAATGTAAAGCTGTGCAATGATTAGTGGAGGTGTACAAGCCCCCGGGGGCTCCGTGACAAGAGGCTCCAAGAGGAAGGGACTGAGCTGAATGTCTCCACTGGATGTTTCCCAAGCATCTCCCGCTAAAAACACATAAATCAGAGCGCGGTATCTTCCTCTGCTGCCTTCTGAACCCTTGGTCAATGGCACCACCATGCACTTGGTCATCAGCAAGGGCGACAGTGGTGAGGGGAGGAGGGGTCATCTGGATGCCTCCCCGCTGCTCCCCTCCCTGCCCCCTGAGCTCACACAGGACAGACGCTGCAGGGTCACAAAGATGGGAGGTGACAGATCCACACTTGAGTCTCTGCTTCACCCCTGGCCGGCCATGAGCCTGCCCTTGGGCCAAGTCACCTAGCCTCTGTGCTTCAACATCCTCACCTGTGAGACCTCGGAAAGCTGGGAGTGCCGTTGCTGTCTAGTCACTCAGTCATGTCCGACTCTCTGTGACCCCATGGACTGTAGCCTGCCAGGCTCCTCTGTCCATGGGATTTCCCAGGCAGGAATACTGGAGTGGGCTGCCATTTCCTTCTCCAGGGGATCTTCCCGGATCAGGGATTGAACCTGCATCCGATGCCTTGGCAGGCGGATTCTTTAACCACGGAGCTACCAGGGAAGCCCTGTTGTGGGAGTAAATGAATTAAAACAGGCCACTGAGAACCAGACCTGGTACACATTAAGCACGCAGTGTCGGTTTAGACTTTCCGGCCCTCAGTGCCTCGTGGACTCAATCGTCAGGACCGGCCAATCTCAGCATCCTCTCCGTCTTCATCCTCGTTCCTCTCATAGCCCTCACCACCTCCCACCTGGACTAACAGCTTCCTCCCTGGTCTTCTTGTCTGTACTCTTGTTCGCTCCAATCCATCCTCCATAGAGCAGTGGCACTGAAGTCTCTAAAATACAAAACCAGGGACTTCCTGGGGGTCCAGTGGCTAAGAGGGGGCCCAAGTTCAATCCCCAGTCAGGGAACTAGATCCCACATACCACGACTAAGCATTTACATGATCACACATGCGGCAACTAAGACCCGGTTGCATGCAAATAAAGATCTTTAAATAAATAAGTAAACCACAAAACCAAACATTTCACTTATCCTCAGAGCCCTTCAGCAGCACCCTGCTCTCCACAGGAAGAAATTTCCCGACTTCTTAGTGCATCAGACGGCGCCTTCCCCAGCCTGCCCTCCCGCTTCTCTCCATCTCCAATTCTGCCGCTCCTCTCTCGGCCTCTCTCCTCTCCGTGCCCCCGCTGCCCTGCTACTCTGAGCTGCTGTTCACCCGTCTTTCGGAGTCCGGCCTCCATGCCTTAGTTTGTGTGATTTCTCTATGGAAAAGTTCTCCAGGTCCCAATTTAGTCATCATCACCTTCAGAGAGCCTTCCAGAACTCCCTGGTGGTTCAGTGGTAAAGAACCCACCTGCCAATGCAGGAGACACAGGTTCAATTCCTCCAGGAAGATCCCCTGGAGAAGGAAATGGCGACTCCAGTATTCTTGCCTGGAAAATCCCATGGATAGAGGCGCCTGGCGGGCTACAGTCCTTAGCGTGGCAAAGAGTTGAACACAATGAGAGACTAACGTTTTCACTTCCAGAATCCCAACCCTGGGCAAACTCCTCTTGGGTTCCCAAAGCTCTGTGTCTTTCTCCTGCTCCACATCCACCAAGTAAGACTGAAACTGGAGAGCAGGACTCATTCCAAGCACCATTACAACTCTAATATATTCAAACCCAAACAGATGACAGTGTGATGCAAGGGTTAAGGACATGGACTCTGGAATCCACGTGCTGGGCATGTATCCAGCATTTACTGGCTCTATGATCTTGATCTTGTCACTGACCTTGTGAAGCCCCATCTGTAAAATGGAGATGACTCTAGTACCTCCTTCACAGATGTATTGTGAAGAAACAACAAGGTTGATTTAACAGAGAGCCTTTAGCCTGGTGCCTGGCACAGCCTAAGCTCATATATAAAATTCAAGGGAGTGGGGAAAATCCTGACAAATGAAAAATAGCAATAGAATGCAAATTTAAAAAAAAAAAAGATGGCCACTAGCTTTAGTTTTATAGGCAGAACTCACAAATGGCTATGCCAAGATAATCTTGGATATGATGTTCACTTGGCTGCTTCCGAGACTTCCAAAAAGTCAGCGAGAGAAAAGGGCTGAATCAGCAGGTGGAGTGATTACGCTCCATTCCCGAGAGACTGGGTTACTGAGAGCGGTCCCTGTGAGGAGCCAGGGGACACGTCCTGGAGAGTTCCAGAGGACAACAGTGAGCCCAGAGCAAGCTGCTCACCCCAGCAGGCGGTGGGAAACAGATCCCTGGACCCTCCTGCTAGTCTCTACAAGAGCAGACTAACTCTCCAGAGCTAGAGTGTTACTCACTCAGTCGTGTCCGACTCTTTGCGACCCCATGGATTGCAGACTGCCAGACTCCACTGTCCTTGGGACCTCCCAGGTAAGAATACTGGAGTGGGTTCTTCTTCAGGGGATCTTCCCAACTCAGGGATCAAACTCAGGTCTCCTGCATTGCAGTTCAGTTCAGTTCAGTCGCTCAGTCATGTCCGACTCTTTGCGACCCCATGAATCGCAGCACGCCAGACCTCCCTGTCCATCACCATCTCCTGGAGTTCACTCAGACACGTTCATCGAGTCCGTGATGCCATCCAGGCAGATTCTTAACTGTCGGAGCCACCAGGGAAGCCTTCCCCAGAGCTAAGCTTTGCCAAAACTCTTAACAGTGGGTAACAGATCCATACTTTGCCCAGAGGACCTTCTTAACCAATCTGTTTCCATGACTTCCTTATACCTCCAGCCCCAGCAGAGTCAGCAGTGGGTGAAGATGATCAGAAATGATTCCCCGCCCTTCATGCCAGGACCTGGAGTGGAAATACTCTCAGTTCATTAAAATGCTACATAATGGAGTAAGTCTCGCCAAACGCCACCACGAGCATGTATAAAAGTTTTTTCTTTGCTAACTTGCTTACTCACAAATCTAACAGCTGTCCAGCAGAGCATTTGCAGAGGTTCTGCTGTATTTAGGCACTGGAAAAGACTCTTGAGAGCCTCTTGGACTGCAAGATCAAACCAGTCAATCCTAAAGGATATCACCCCTGAGGAGTCGGACACGGCTGAGCAACAACAACAATCCTGAGAAAATAAGCAAGCGGGAAAGGCGGGCTCTCTGCCGACAGCGTCTCTGAAGGAGCTGAGGGCCGGCCAGTCACAGCAAAACTTCTACTGAGACTCTCCCAGCCCGTAAGGAAAACATGGATTTCCACAGCATGGGGAGGGGAAGGGCGCTCAAGGACCATGTCACTATGGTCTCGAGGCCCACGGGCTCCTGAGCACCCAAGCCTCTGTCTGAGTCCACGAGGGCAGCCATAGTAGGTCTCGAAGTCTGGGTGGCTGCAAGAGATTTACTGTCACAGCTCTGGAGGCTGGAAGCCCGAAATCAAGGTGTGGGCAAGCAACCTTCCTGCTGAGAACCTGGAGGGAGGTTCATTGCCCAGCCGCTCCCCTCGAGGCTGGTTTGTGGGAGACCTCTGACGTTCTTCAGTTGGCCCCCATCACTCCTCACCTCTGCCTTTGTCTTCACCTGGCATCTCCCTGTGAGCACATCTACGCCCAGCTCTCCTCTCCATAAGGACATCAGTTCTACCTGAATAGGGCCCCTCTTGTTGTTGTTCAGTCGCTCTGTTGTATCCGACTCTTTGCAACTCCATGGACTGCAGCAGGCCAGGCTTCCCTGTCTTTCACCACCTCCCAGAGCTTGCTCAGACTCATGTCCACTGAGTTGGTGATCCCATCCAACCATCTCATCCTCTGTCACTCCTTCCCCTCCTGCCCTCAATCTTTCCAAGCATCAGGATCTTTTCCAGTGAGTCGGCTCTTCGCATCAGGTAGCCAAAGTATTGGAGCTTCAGAGTCAGCATCAGCCCTTCCAATGAATATTCAGGGTTGATTTCCCTTAGGATTGACTGGTTTAATCTTGCTGTCCAAGGGACTCTCACGAGTCTTCCCCAGCACCAGTTTAAAAGCATCAATTCTTCAGCGCTCAGCCTTGTAGTTGGACCATAATAGTCCAACTCTCACATCTGTACATGGATGGAAAAACCATAGCTAATGACTTCACTTTAGTTTGATTACCTTGTAAAGACCTATCTCACATACAGCCACCTTCTGAGGTGCAGAGGGTTAAGACTTCAACATATAAATGGGAGGTGGGATTACAAGTCAGCCCGTACTCTCCAGAGACCACTCTGTAATCAGGACATGAGCCTTGGGTCTTGTGACAGACGTTAGTGTCGGTGCCAGGGCTCCGTGGACATGGAGCAGGTGAACGCACTGCTCATGGGTGGTACTGCACAGCCCTGGTACATAAACTCCCAGGGCATGCATGCCAGGCTCAGGGTGCCAGCTACAAAGGTGCTTCTCAGAGGAACACGCCTATCACCTCGCAATCAGGAGGCACATACAACCCTGGGATCCATCCCTCAGGGCCACTTGATTCCCAGCCCAACCCCAGCCCCTACAGACAGACTGATGGCTCCAACCCAGGTGAAAGAAACCACTTGTCAGGTGGCCCTCACGTCCTGACACTCCTTCTGGTGATGGAGATGGGCTGAGAAGAATTCACTGCTCCTTTCTTTGCATCTTTGGCACGTCCCTTCAACCTGTCCTTTCTTACCTAGCCTGATGAGAAAGTTCTTACCTAGCAGATGGCCTCTGTGAGAGGAGGAATCTGGTCCGTTCTGTTCATTCCTGTGATCCAGCGTCCCCCGTAGCACACGGTTGGTTGCGGGTCTCTACACAGACCTCTGAAGGATACAGTGAATGCTCCTCCCCACACTGGACGGGCAGTTCCTCCAGGGTGGGAAGAGAGCCTCGTTCATCTCTTCGTTCCTGCCCAAGGGCAGCCTCACACAGAAGTCCCTCTGAACAATGAATGGAATGAATGAATGCTTCCACTCAGATGTTGGGCTTCACCCCAAAGTCAACTCTGAAGTCAAATACAACCCCTAACATCAGGTTTCTTCCTCAAACAAGCAGTCCCTCAGCATTCAGTTCAAGCGCATCTCTTATAAACCTCTTCCTGACAATCCGCCTCCTCCCCAGAATCGAGGACCACTCCTTCCTGTGAGCCCCTTCCTGGACTCTGCACATGCTTCTGACCTGGCATCTCTAATCACAGTGGTCTCCTCGTACTTGGCTGTGAGTTACTTAAGGGCAAGAATTTTCCTCTTGTGTTTCTGATTAACACAGGGTTTCATAAGCATCCTTTCTTTTAAAGTTATGAACTGCTTTGCTACTCACCAAAGCTCAAACATTACAGTTTCCCTCACCTGTTCTGCTGTATCCAATCAGTTACAGTCCATTCCTTCTCAGTATCCCTGGGGTCCCTCCTTCCCATCCATTCAGTCCATCCATGCACCCAAGCATTCCTCTTTCCATTTCCTAGACCACCATCCAACCCTTCAATCAGTTTTCCATTCAATCTTTCTGGCTCTTTCTTCCCTCCTTCAATCCTATACACAGCTACCAGATTAAGCATCCTACCACAGTATTATGGGTTTTGTTTGTTTCGCGCTAAAACCTTTGACAAACCATACTGCCTACAGGATAAAGCCTAAACTCCCTGCCATGCCCTTCAGAATTCCGACAGCCAGAGCCCTTGACTTTGCCTTGTCACGTTTATTTTCCACCCTCCATGCCACAAACCATTCTCAAGTAAGTCTGCTCCTTCTCCGAACAGCCACCCACACCAACTCCTGTCTCAGCACTTCTTTTCCTGCCATTCCCCTTGCTGGTTTCCAAGATCTTTCCTGTCACTCAAGTACTGCTCTTTATTCAAACCCAGTTCAAGTCCCACCCCTCCGTGAACTCCCTGATGACCCCAGCCCTGGAAAAAAGGCTGCTGTTTGGAATTCCTATGGCGCTTACAGTCTGCACCATGAACATGGAGCATATACCACCTGGTCCTGATATTTATTCTTTTCAGGAAAATGTTCATCATGCCATCCAGGTTGTAAGCATCCACGAGCAGGAAATGTACCTGGTTGCATGCTTTTCTCTAACTTCAGTAGCTAACACGGTGCCCTAAGCATCACAAGACTGGGTGAAAGGAAGCAAGCGGCTGTTTAGAGGATTTAAAATATTAGCCTTTATTTGCTGCAGATCTATCATAGGAGGGTGTAGGCAACCAGCATTCATCATGACGGGAATGCCTTTCACCGTGTGATGGATGATTCTAGCAGAATTTAATGTGAGCCACTCTATAAATATTTTACTAAATGAACAAATTACAGGTTGGCCAGTGTCCGCTGGTTAACAAAGCCTAGAGGCAGGCAGGCAGGCGCCACAGCCTTTCCGCCAAGAACTGCTGTCGCCATCCCCATAAAAGTCATTAGACCAGGTGACTGCTCTCATCTCCCCTGGCGATGCGAGGCCTGACTGTTGGGAGACTTCTCCCAAAGCCCTAATATACATGTTGTACGTTAGTTTCTCCATTGTGTCCCACTCTTTGAGACCCTATGGACTATGGCCCACCAGGCATCTATGTCCATGGAATTCTCTAGGCAAGAATACTGAAGTGGGTAGCCATTCCCTTCTCCAGGGGATCTTCCCAGCTCAGGGATCGAACCAGGGTCTCCTACATTGCAGGCAGGTTCGTTACTGTCTGAGCCACCAGGGAAGACCTGAGCCATCAGGGACGCCCAAAAAGCCCTAGAAGCTAACCCAAATTTCTCCCTTCTAAGGTTAGTTCAGTAGATTCTGTCCTGGGTCCTCTCCTCCAGCTGACACCCAGATTCTGTCCACAGAGAGGGGAGAACACTTCAGAGCAACTGACAGAGTCAGCTGAGATGTTACCATGGAAACACCGTGGTGACTTCAGGAAATCCATCTGTTTTAAATTGCTCTATAGACCTGCTGCTCTACCTTCTTTCACAGATCATGTAGCCCAGAGCCCCCAAAGCCTTCGCTCCCGCAGGACCCTCCTGCAGGACCTTCCTTCCCCTATGTCTCTTCCAAATTTCAAGCCTCACCTGGAAACCCAGCACCTAAGGGGCTAAATTGATCAACTTGTTCCAGTCTCCCAGCATTAACAAAGCGAAGCCAAAACTAGCATCTCCACATGAATGTTGTCATGGCAACAAGAGGCAGCTGGTTGTGGGTGAGGAGAGTTGGTGGGCTTAGGGAAGGGTCAGCATTTTCAGTTGGTTCCCCTCTTCCACATCAGAAGAAACAACATTGCTTATTTGAAGCTTTTCTTTCATTATTCAAAAGGGAAAAATATATAGTAATATTTCAAGTAACAAAAAAGATATATCTGAGAGGAATAATTTGTTGTCAGAAGGTTCAACATAAATAATAGCAGTCATACAAGATTCTGAGTGGACAAGGTTCCCTTCCTCCTCATTCTATCTTCCTCCACAACTCTCTTGAGAGGTGAGCCATAGCCCCCCACCCTTGGGCCCTCCTCTCTCTTGGGCTGGTCCTTGCCTCACGGTAATCACAAGGAGGTCTCTGCCTGTTCCCAGTCAATTACACCATACCCTGGAAACCGGGAGACACTGTGCTTAGGAGAACAGTGGTGATGAATAATCTCCCTTCCGGTTATGGGCTGAATTGTATCCCTTCCACTCTAATATTTGTATGTTGAGCCCTAACCCCCATTATGTGAGAATATGACTGCTTTGAGAGAGAGGGCCTTTAAGGGGCAATTAAGTTAAAGTGAGGCCATGATTGTGGGCCCTAATCCAATATGACTGGTGTCCTTGTGAGAGAGAGACATCAGGGGTGCACGTGGACAGAGGGATGACCAGGTCAAGAGGCAGCAAGAGGGTGGCCATCTGCAACCCAAGGAGAGAGGCCTCAGGACAAACCAACCCTGCTGATACCTTGATCTTGGACTTCCAGCCTCAGAACGGTGAGAAAACAAATGTCCGTCGTTGAAGCCACCAAGTCCATGGTATTTTGTTACAACAGCTCTAGCAAACTAATACACCATCTTTCTTTCCTTGGCTGTCCCCACCAGCAACAATGTAACACCAAGGATGACAAAATGAAATTTTTGTCCTCACAAGAATTGTGATGTTCTCTTGATGTTGACTTTGACATAAAAAGCTCAGCCTTTAGTGTTTGCCTGATACATTTTTTTCCATCCTTTTAATTTATTTAATGTCTACAGATTTAAAGAGAGTTTCTGGACTTTCCTGGTGGTACTGTGGATAAAAATCAGCCTGCCAGTGCAGGGGACAGGGGTTTGATCCCTGGTCCAGGAAGATTCCACATGCTGCAGAGCAACTGAGCTGATGAGCTGAAACTGCTGAAGCCCGCGCATCCTAGCGTACATGAGTCATTATCTTTTAAAGATAAGAAAAAGTCTTTTATATTTATCAGTATATTCACATTTTTGATACTAAACACAATCAGAAATAAATAGCATTCCTTTATGTTGGTCAGTTTTTCAAACTGGTAGATTTTTCCATCTATTAATAACTAAAGGACTGCTTTGAACATTTGGATTCTCTGTTTTTGCATGTCTGTAAAAGTCATTTTAGCCTCTTATTTCAAAGATATCTTTGCTGGATACAAAGCGCTCAATTGACAGCTTTATTTTGTTTCTTCCAGTACTATAAAGATATTGCTCCACTATCTTCTGTCTTGCCTTGTTCCGAGCAAGAAGTTTGCTCTCTTCCTTGTTTTTTCCCCTCTGTATGCTTTTAAGGTTTTCTCATTATCACTGGTTTTAAGCAATTTCAAATTTTTTTTTTCATATTTCTTGTGCTTGGGTTTGTTGAACTTCTTGAACCAGTGGGTTTTTCATTCTGATCAAATTTTTAAAATTTTGGCCAGTATTTCATCAAATATTTTCTTCCTCATCCCCTCTTTGAGAACTTTAATTACACTCTGTATTAGGGCAGTTGAAACTGTTTCATAGCTCACTGATGCTGTTACTTACACTTCTTTCAGCTTTTATTTTTCTCTGGGTGCTTTACCTTTAATCATTTCTACTGTGGCGTCTTCAAATTCACTAATCTTTTCTTCTGCAGTGTCTGGTCTGCCATAAGTTCAAGCTAGTGTACTTTTTTAACCTCAGATTTTACATTTTCCACCTCTAAAAACTTGATTTTGATCTTTAAAGATGTCATGCATCTCTTTACTTTTCATGTTCACTCTTTACTTTCTTGAACATATGGGATATAGTCTTAGTGTTCTTGTCTAATAATTCCATTATATGTGTCATTTGGGGATCTGTTTCTTTTGACTGACTTTTCTCCTCTTTATAGGCTGTCTTTTTCCTGATTTGTCTTGTAATTTTTTATTGTATGTCAGACATTGTGAATATTTCCTTGTCTGGTGCTAGATATTTTTGTTCTTTATAGAATATTATTATTATTATTCTATAAATTATATCCAATTATATAAAATTATATCCTATAATTATACTCTTGAGCTGTGTTCTAGGATGCAGTTACATTACCTATAAATAGTTTCATCATTTTGAGGCTTCTTTTTGTGTGTGGGCTATATTATTTTTAACTGTAGTGAAATACACACAAAATTTACTGTCTTAACAACAGTTCAGTAGTGTTAAGTACATTCACACTATTGTGCTACCAATCTCCAGAACTCTTTTCAACTTCTGAAATTGAACCTCTAAACTCAAGTTTTCTTTTTCAAGCTTTGTCAGGTGGGACTAGAGCAATCGTTAGTCTAGAGGAGAGTGAAAAAGCAAATGCTTCCACTCAGATGTTGGGCTTCACCTCAAAGTCAACTCTGAAGTCAAATACAACCCCTAACATCAGGTTTCTTCCTCAAACAAGCAGTCCCTCAGCATTCAGTTCAAGCGCATCTCTTATAAACCTCTTCCTGACAATCTGCCTCCTCCCCAGAATCGAGGACCACTCCTTCCTGTGAGCCCCTTCCTGGACTCTGCACATGCTCTGACCTGGCATCTCTAATCACAGTGGTCTCCTCGTACTTGGCTGTGAGTTACTTAAGGGCAAGAATTTTCCTCTTGTGTTTCTGATTAACACAGGGTTTCATAAGCATCCTTTCTTTTAAAGTTATGAACTGCTTTGCTACTCACCAAAGCTCAAACATTACAGTTTCCCTCACCTGTTCTGCTGTATCCAATCAGTTACAGTCCATTCCTTCTCAGTATCCCTGGGGTCCCTCCTTCCCATCCATTCAGTCCATCCATGCACCCAAGCATTCCTCTTTCCATTTCCTAGACCACCATCCAACCCTTCAATCAGTTTTCCATTCAATCTTTCTGGCTCTTTCTTCCCTCCTTCAATCCTATACACAGCTACCAGATTAAGCATCCTACCACAGTATTATGGGTTTTGTTTGTTTCGCGCTAAAACCTTTGACAAACCATACTGCCTACAGGATAAAGCCTAAACTCCCTGCCATGCCCTTCAGAATTCCGACAGCCAGAGCCCTTGACTTTGCCTTGTCACGTTTATTTTCCACCCTCCATGCCACAAACCATTCTCAAGTAAGTCTGCTCCTTCTCCGAACAGCCACCCACACCAACTCCTGTCTCAGCACTTCTTTTCCTGCCATTCCCCTTGCTGGTTTCCAAGATCTTTCCTGTCACTCAAGTACTGCTCTTTATTCAAACCCAGTTCAAGTCCCACCCCTCCGTGAACTCCCTGATGACCCCAGCCCTGGAAAAAAGGCTGCTGTTTGGAATTCCTATGGCGCTTACAGTCTGCACCATGAACATGGAGCATATACCACCTGGTCCTGATATTTATTCTTTTCAGGAAAATGTTCATCATGCCATCCAGGTTGTAAGCATCCACGAGCAGGAAATGTACCTGGTTGCATGCTTTTCTCTAACTTCAGTAGCTAACACGGTGCCCTAAGCATCACAAGACTGGGTGAAAGGAAGCAAGCGGCTGTTTAGAGGATTTAAAATATTAGCCTTTATTTGCTGCAGATCTATCATAGGAGGCTGTAGGCAACCAGCATTCATCATGACGGGCATGCCTTTCACCGTGTGATGGATGATTCTAGCAAAATTTAATGTGAGCCACTCTATAAATATTTTACTAAATGAACAAATTACAGGTTGGCCAGTGTCCGCTGGTTAACAAAGCCTAGAGGCAGGCAGGCAGGCGCCACAGCCTTTCCGCCAAGAACTGCTGTCGCCATCCCCATAAAAGTCATTAGACCAGGTGACTGCTCTCATCTCCCCTGGCGATGCGAGGCCTGACTGTTGGGAGACTTCTCCCAAAGCCCTAATATACATGTTGTACGTTAGTTTCTCCATTGTGTCCCACTCTTTGAGACCCTATGGACTATGGCCCACCAGGCATCTATGTCCATGGAATTCTCTAGGCAAGAATACTGAAGTGGGTAGCCATTCCCTTCTCCAGGGGATCTTCCCAGCTCAGGGATCGAACCAGGGTCTCCTACATTGCAGGCAGGTTCGTTACTGTCTGAGCCACCAGGGAAGACCTGAGCCATCAGGGACGCCCAAAAAGCCCTAGAAGCTAACCCAAATTTCTCCCTTCTAAGGTTAGTTCAGTAGATCCTGTCCTGGGTCCTCTCCTCCAGCTGACACCCAGATTCTGTCCACAGAGAGGGGAGAACACTTCAGAGCAACTGACGGAGTCAGCTGAGATGTTACCATGGAAACACCGTGGTGACTTCAGGAAATCCATCTGTTTTAAATTGCTCTATAGACCTGCTGCTCTACCTTCTTTCACAGATCATGTAGCCCAGAGCCCCCAAAGCCTTCGCTCCCGCAGGACCCTCCTGCAGGACCTTCCTTCCCCTATGTCTCTTCCAAATTTCAAGCCTCACCTGGAAACCCAGCACCTAAGGGGCTAAATTGATCAACTTGTTCCAGTCTCCCAGCATTAACAAAGCGAAGCCAAAACTAGCATCTCCACATGAATGTTGTCATGGCAACAAGAGGCAGCTGGTTGTGGGTGAGGAGAGTTGGTGGGCTTAGGGAAGGGTCAGCATTTTCAGTTGGTTCCCCTCTTCCACATCAGAAGAAACAACATTGCTTATTTGAAGCTTTTCTTTCATTATTCAAAAGGGAAAAATATATAGTAATATTTCAAGTAACAAAAAAGATATATCTGAGAGGAATAATTTGTTGTCAGAAGGTTCAACATAAATAATAGCAGTCATACAAGATTCTGAGTGGACAAGGTTCCCTTCCTCCTCATTCTATCTTCCTCCACAACTCTCTTGAGAGGTGAGCCATAGCCCCCCACCCTTGGGCCCTCCTCTCTCTTGGGCTGGTCCTTGCCTCACGGTAATCACAAGGAGGTCTCTGCCTGTTCCCAGTCAATTACACCATACCCTGGAAGCCGGGAGACACTGTGCTTAGGAGAACAGTGGTGATGAATAATCTCCCTTCCGGTTATGGGCTGAATTGTATCCCTTCCACTCTAATATTTGTATGTTGAGCCCTAACCCCCATTATGTGAGAATATGACTGCTTTGAGAGAGAGGGCCTTTAAGGGGCAATTAAGTTAAAGTGAGGCCATGATTGTGGGCCCTAATCCAATATGACTGGTGTCCTTGTGAGAGAGAGACATCAGGGGTGCACGTGGACAGAGGAATGACCAGGTCAAGAGGCAGCAAGAGGGTGGCCATCTGCAACCCAAGGAGAGAGGCCTCAGGACAAACCAACCCTGCTGATACCTTGATCTTGGACTTCCAGCCTCCAGAACGGTGAGAAAACAAATGTCCGTCGTTGAAGCCACCAAGTCCATGGTATTTTGTTACAACAGCTCTAGCAAACTAATACACCATCTTTCTTTCCTTGGCTGTCCCCACCAGCAACAATGTAACACCAAGGATGACAAAATGAAATTTTTGTCCTCACAAGAATTGTGATGTTCTCTTGATGTTGACTTTGACATAAAAAGCTCAGCCTTTAGTGTTTGCCTGATACATTTTTTTCCATCCTTTTAATTTATTTAATGTCTATAGATTTAAAGAGAGTTTCTGGACTTTCCTGGTGGTACTGTGGATAAAAATCAGCCTGCCAGTGCAGGGGACAGGGGTTTGATCCCTGGTCCAGGAAGATTCCACATGCTGCAGAGCAACTGAGCTGATGAGCTGAAACTGCTGAAGCCCGCGCATCCTAGCGTACATGCTCCACAAGAGAAGCCCTCGCTCACTGCAACTAGAGAAAGCCCGTGCGCAGCCCAGCACCACCAAAGATAAATAAATTAATTATTTTAAAAGATGCTGTACCCTTTAAAAAAAAAAAAACTAGTTTGTTTTGCCAGCATACAGATGGGTTTTGCTCCTTATCCAATCTAACAATTTTTCCTTTTAATCTGGGTATTTTTAACTATGCTGCCCAATAGGCCACTAGCCACATGTGGTTATTTTAGCTTAACTAGAATGTAACAAAAGTTAAAATTCCCTCCACAGGCACTCTATAACCACATGTGACTGAGTAGTAAAAAAGACAAATAAAGAACATTTTCATCATCACAGACAGTTCTACTGGGTAACCAGCTTTAGATCATTTATCTTTGGTGCGATTATGGCTGGTTAACTCTACCATTGTGCTACGAATTTTTCATTTGTCCAGCTGTTATTTGTTCAGGTTTTCATCTTTTTCTGTCTTCTTTGAATTACTTGAGCATTTTTCATGATTTCATTTAATCTCCTTTGTTGGTTTACTAGTGATAATTGTTTTGTTTTCTTCAGTGGTTGTTTTAGTGTTAATAGTATGTATACATCTTTAAGTTATCATGTACCTTCAAGTAATAATTACAAC
>SJYC01100704.1:0-32869 GCA_006408675.1 Madoqua kirkii
CCATGGCTGAGTCATGTGAATGTACAGCAAAAACCACCACAATGTTGTAAAGTAATTAGCTTCCAATTAAAATAAATACATTAATTTACAAAAAAAAAATCTTATGCAGAAGCTGTGTATGTAAAACCAAAGAGGAAGCAAGGCTCTCAGATGGCGGCTGGAGGCTGAGGTGTGGCTCTCCTCACTCATCATACCCCCTCTAGAGCCAGTGCGTTCCCAGGAGCCTCACAGGCTCCCCTCACAGACAATAGACTGGTCTTCTCTGAAGGACTCCCAAATCTAGAGTTCAGATCTCCAGGCTCCAGTCCCAAGCACTGCCCTAAGACTGTTAGGGCTGTGTCTTTCTGGCCCCCAGTTTGCTTAACTGTAAAGAAGGCTGGAAGAAGGCTTCCCAGATGGTGTCAGTGGTAAAGAACCCAACTGACAATGCAAGAGACTTGGGTTTGATCTCTGGGTTGGGAAGACCCTCTGGAGGAGTGCATGGTAATCTACTCCAGTATTCTTGCCTGGAGAATCCCATGAACAGAAGAGCCTGGCGGGCAACAGTCCATGGGGTCACAAAGAGTCGGACACGACTGAAGTGACTTTGCATGCACACACATAGGGCTGGAAAAATCTCTAAGACCCATTCCAGCTCTAGCACTGTCTCTTAATAGGATTCTGATGGTTAATAAATTAATAAAATACCATTGCACTGAAGCAGGCTATTCAGGGAAAAGATATTAGCCAAGTAGGCAGTGTTTTCCAAGACCCATAAATTATTTCACCATTTTACAGAGGATTAGATTTCTTTCTTTTCTTTTTCTTCTTCTTCTTCTTTTTTTTTTTTTTTACAGATTGAAATAAAATCAATAAAATTTGGAAGCCAAATGGCAACCCACTCCGGTGTTCTTGCCTGGAGAATCCCAGAGACAGGGGAGCCTGGTGGGCTTCCGTCTATGGGGTCGCACAGAGTCGGACACGACTGAAGCGACTTAGCAGCAGCAGCAGCAGTTGAGCCATAACCTGTGTTTCAGCATCTCACTGGATAAAAATTGACAAGTGTGCCAAGTCAACCCATTTGGTAAGTGATATCTTGTGGTAGGAGGGCTTCTGTGGTAGCTCAGATGATAAAGAATCCACCTGCAATGCAGGAGACGTGGATTTGACTCCTGGGTTGGGAAGACACCCTGGAGAAGGAAACGGCAACCCACTCCAGTATTCTTGCCTGGAGACTCCCACGGACGGAAGAGGCTGGTGAGCTATAGTCCATGGGATCGAGAGAGTCAGCCAGGACTTAGTGACTAAACCACCATCATGGTTGTATAAGAGAACATCCCCAAAACAAATGCTCAGAAAAATAACAAACTGAAATTTATTTTCCTCCCATACCTTTCCTGTAAACTTCCTGTCATATCCAAATATAAAAGAGTATTTGTGACATTTTTCTCCACATCACTTTCTCGTCCTGATCCCTTTTCTCCTCCCTGTGTGTGTCTTCAGTGTCTGAAAGCACCAGAGGATGAAGAGGTGAGGCTGAGAGTCTGATTAACCAATATTCATAGCTCTTCAGCTGCTCCTACTATACTTCCAGAACAAAACAAGGAAACCACTGAGTTACTAGAGTGATCCAAAGCGATCCCATCCAAAGTAACCACAGGGCAGAGAGAACAGCCTCTCCTGGGACTGTGCCTGGGATGCTTGCAGAAGGGCAAGGAGGCCAGTGGAATGGACTAGAAATTAGCTCAAGGAGGTAACAGGGTGGGCACATAGGAACAGCACATACGCTGAGATGGGAGCCGTAGGAGGGGTTTGAGCAGAGAAGAGGTGTGATCAGAGCACCATGAGATTCCCTGGTAGGTCAGCTGGTAAAGACTCTGAGTCCGATGCAGGAGACCCTGGGTGGGGAAGGTCCTCTGGAGGAGGGCATGGCACCCCACTCCAGTTTTCTTGCCTGGAGAATCCCATGGACAGAGAATCCTGGTGGGCTACAGTCTATGGGGTCACAAAAAGCCAAGGATGGCTGAGCGACTACGGACACCGTAGCACAGGGCTCCGTGTTAACAGGACCACTCCGGATGCTGTGCTGAGGATGGACTAAACAGGAAGAGCAGCAGCTAGGAGACACTGCAGGGGGAGACTCATGCCGGGGAGCTTGGACTGGGGTGGTGGTGGTGGCACAGAAGGTGTTTTCTCTATTACCTCATTCACTTTTATATGATGGAAATATTTATAGTGATGAAAAGATGACTAAAGAAGACCTTGATTTTTTTAAGTTTCTTTTTTTTTAACTATGCCTCAATTTACCTTTTAACACATATTTCATTTGTTGTTCAGTTGCTCAGTTGTGTCCCACTCTTTGTGATCCCCATGGGTCACAGGTTTCCCTTCCTTCACTATCTCCTGGAGTTTATTCAAACTCATGTCCACTGAGTCAGTGATGCCATCCAACCGTCTCATCCTCTGCCATCCCCTTCTCCTCCTGCCCTCAATCCTTCCCAGCATCAGGGTCTTTTCCAGTGAGTTGGCTCTTCACATCAGGTGGCCAAAGTATTGGAGCTTCAGCATCAGTCCTTCCAATGAATATTCAGGGTTGATCTCCCTTAGGATTGACTGGTTGGATCTCCTTGCTGCCCAAGGGACTCTCAAGAGTCTTCTCCAACACCACAGTTCAAAAGCATCAATTCTTCAGCTCCTAGTCTTCTTTATGGTCCAGCTCTCACATCCATACACAACTACTGGAAAATTTAAAAAATTTCAAACCTAAATCCATGTATTACTTTTCTCTCTTATCTACATGGAAGACAGGATGAAATATTAAAATATCTATGATAATGCTTCTCCAAAGTTAGTCAATTTGCACATGAATTCTTAAATTATCATGACTTCGATTATATTATTTCTATCAAATAACTATGTGAATAGTTATCTCACTTCTGTTAATGAGCTCCTTAATCAGGTGTCTCTTTCAGTTATGTCTGTTTACACTTTGTGGTATTCACACAGCCTCCATTTTCCCTTTGGCTCCTATACACACTCAGTTCTTGTTGAAGAGTAATATTATGGTGTCGTTTCCTTGTAATGGCTACAGTTCTTTGGCTACAGATGGTAAAAATCAGGTTTGATCATCCAATTTAGGGTTATAAATCCTGAAGGACACTTGTTTATACTAGGTACACGTGCACAGCTATTTCTTTCTGTCTGTTGATGTCTCTTAACTATCAGATACTGGTTTTGAGAGATTATTAGGATTTGTATTTGAACATGAAACTAGAATGGTTGAGAGAGGTACTCTGGGCCGTGTGTAAGCAGAGCAGTTCTTTTGAGAGAATGAACATAGACAAAAAGAGATGATGTCAGTCATAAAAGCCTTTGGGTGATGGAGAGAATGACCAAGTTCACAGCCATCCAGTTTCTTACTATCCTTTTGTGTTTCAGCCCTACATCATTTCTTGCCCTTGTAGCCCTGAAGCAACTGACTGATGCTCTTAAAACTTAGGCAGATTTTGTTATTTTTGGTCAGTGATATCTAAGTATATCATTTCTTCCAGAAGTCAGGTTCAGCTTTGCAACTATTCAGATTCTTTTTTTAACATGTCTGAAATAAGAGCCCAGGAAGACTTATGCCAAATATCATTCAGTTAAATCAATTCATAACAATTGAATGATTATATAAATGTCCATATGAATCATGCAGACTATTGCCCTGAATTTACTGGTTGCTGCCAACTTGTTCATAACTAAGATTAACTTTGAAGCAGAGGTGCTGATAGAATTTTATATCATTTTATCTCTGATAAACATATGAGAAAAAAAATGATTTACTTTACAATGAAGGAATAAGACCCAGTGTTTACACTTACTTCTGCATTCTCATCTTCCTAAATATTTACTAAGCAAATTGTGAACAATATTTGTGCTACAGTAAAGAAAAAGCTGTATGAATGTGAAATAAGGTCAGACAAAGAAAGACAATGTATGATCCCATTTATATGTAGATCAAAAAAAAACAAAGCAAACAAACAAAAGCCTCATAGATACAGAGAACAAATTGGTGGTTGCCATTTGTAATGGGTTGGAGTGGAGATGAGCAAAACGGGTAAGTTCAAAAGGTAAAACTTCTATATAAAAAAATAAATGTCATGGGGATGTAATGGACAGCATGCTGACTATAGTCAGTAATAACTAACTGCATATATGAAACTTTCTAACACACCGAGGAAACCAGAATTGAAAGAAACACATGTACCCCAATGTTCATTGCAGCATTGTATATAATAGCCAGGACATGGAAACAACCTAGATGTCCATCAGCAGATAAATGGATAAGAAAGCTGTGGTACATACACACAATGGAGTATTACTCAGCCCTTAAAAAGAATAGATTTGAATCAGTTCTTATCAAATGGATGAAACTGGAGCCGATGATACAGAGTGAAGCAAGCCAGAAAGAAAAACACCAATACAGTATACTAATGCATATATATGGAATTTAGAAAGATAGTAGTGATGACCCTGTATGTGAGACAACAAAAGAGACACAGATGTATAGAGCAGACGTTTGGCTTCTGAGGGAGATGGAGAGGGTGAGATGATTTGGGAGAATGGCATTGAAACATGTATACTATCATGTAAGAAACATAGCACCAGTTTATGTTTGATACCGGATACAGGATGCTTGGGGCTGGTGCACGTGGATGATCCAGAGAGATGATATGGGGTGAGAGGTGGGAGGGGGCTTCGGCATTGGGAGATCGTGTACACCTGTGGCTGATTCACGTCAATGTATGGCAAAACCAATACAGTATTGTAAAGTAGAATAAAGTAAAAATAAAATTAATTAAAAAAAAAGAGTAGATCTTAAAAGTCCTCATCAGGAGGAAAAAAAAATTGCAACTATGTATAACAAATGCTAACTAGACTTACTATAATCATTTTACATTATATACAAAGTATTATACACATGAAACTAACTTTTAAAAAAGAAGTAATTAAATTCTGTTCTTAAAAAAGGAAAAACTGAGCAAGTACCTTAATTCTAATTTCAGAAACACGAGCAATATTAATTTCATGTAACGCAGGCCAAGTCCTTTACATGTGCTTTCCCTCACTCTTCATGATCTTATATTTTCTCAACTTCCCTGTATTCTGTGCTGCCCCATCTCTATTCGGCATCATTCAGTTCAGTTCAGCCTCTAAGTCATGTCTGAATCTTTGTGACCTCATGGACTGCAGCACTCCAGGCCTCCCTGTGCACCACGAACTCCAATTTATTGTCACTGGCCCATGTATTCTATGCTGACCCATCTCTATTTCTTGTCTCCGGCCCCATACTCTGTGCTGCCCCATCTCTATTCATCGTTCAGTTGAGTTCAGCCACTCAGTCGTGTCTGAATTTTTGAGACCCCATGAACTGTAGCACGCCAAGCCTCCCTGTCCATCATCAATTCCTGGGGTTTACCCAAACTCATGTCCATTGACTTGGTGATGTCATCCAACCTTCCTGTCCTCTGTCGTTCCCTTCTCCTTCCACCCTCAATCTTTCCCAGCATCAGGGTCTTTTCAAATGAGTCAGCTCTTTGCATTAGGTGGCCAAAGTATTGGAGTTTCAGCTTCAACATCAGTCCTTCCAATGAACACCCAGGACTGATCTCCTTTAGGATGCACAGGATGGATCTCCTTGCAGTCCAAGGGTCTCTCAAGAGTCTTCTCCAACACCACAGTTCAAAAGCATCAATTCTTCAGCTCCTAGTCTTCTTTATGGTCCAGCTCTCACATCCATACACAACTACTGGAAAACCCATAGCTTTGACTACACAGACCTGTGTTGGAAAAGTGATGTCTCCGCTTTTTAATATGCTGCCTAGGTTCGTCATGGCTTTTCTTCTGAGGAACAAGTGTCTTTTAAGCAGTCACAGTCTGCACTGACTTTGGAGCCCAAGAAAATAAAGTCTGTCACTGTTTCCACTTTATTTATTTATTTATTTATCTGGCTGTAATAGGCTGCATGCAGGATATTAGTTTCCCAACTAAGGGATCGAACCTGTTTCCCCTGCAGTGGGAACTCATAGTCTTAACCACTGGATTACCAGGCAAGTCCCCAACCTTGATTTTTGAAGGCATACCTAGTCCAATTGTACTCCTTCATAGAGGACCACACTGAAATGGCCTTGGGGAGACCAGAACCATTTTTTACTTTCAAAGCCTTCCAGAGAAAAGTTTATATTCCTCTGCTTATGGCGAACTCCATTTGGTCCTTCTGTTCTTGACTTAGATGTCACTTCTTTTTAATTAAAAAAAAATATTTTATTTATTTTTAGTGTTGGCTGTGCTGGGTCTTCCGTGCTGGGCAGGCTTTTCTCTAGCCGTGGCGAGGTGGGACCTCTCTCTGGCTCCGGTGCACAGGCTTCTCACAGTGGTGGCTTCTTTTGTTGTGCAGCACAGGCTCTAGGGCATGTGGGTCTCAGTAGTTGTGGCACATGGGCTTAGTACTTGCAGCTCCCAGGCTCAGTAGTTGTGGCACACGGGCTTAGTTGCTCCGCAGCATGTGGGATCGCCCCAGATCAGGGATTGAACCCTGTCTCTTGCATTGGCGGGTGGATATTTTACCACTCAGCCACCAGGGAAGCCCTCTTTTTAACTGTTTAAATTGCATTTTTATTGATGTAACTTCTTTCACTTTTGCTTTATTCTGATTTATAACATTGTGTGTTTCACGTGTGATAACTACACTACAGATTGCTTACCACCCAAAGTTCAGTTTCCATCCATTACCATACAGTTAACCCCCTTCACACATTTCCCTGTGCCCCTCCCCAGACCCCTTCCTCCCTAGTAACCACTACTCTGGCCTCTGTATCCACCAAGACACCACGTCTTTCAAGAGCTTTCGCTGACACCAGGCCCCCTCCACCCACCTCCACGTCCCCATTAGGTAGGGTGTTCCCACCTAACGTATGTCCCTCTGCATAGCACACACACTGCCTGACACATTTTTGGAGAGTCTGTGCTCCATGAGGAAGGGACTATGTGTATTCCCTAGGTTCCCTGGGGCCTGGCATCTAAAGAAGCTCGGGAAATATTTATCTTATGAATGGATGACTATAGGGCTTCCCTGGTGGCTCCAACAGTAAAGAATCCACCTGCAATACAGGAGACTCCGGTTTGATTCCTGGGTTGGAAGAGCCCCTGGAGAAGGGACAGGCTGCCCACTCCAGTATTCTTGCCTGGAGAATCCCACGGATAGAGAAGCCTAGTGGGCTACAGTCTATGGGGTCCAAGAGTTGGACACAGCTGAGCAACCAACACTTTAACTTTTCACTTTCACTTCAGACAACTAAAACACATTTCAAAGACAGATAAATGAAGTAGCCAGTTTCCATTAGAGCCGTGGGTTTGCCTGAAAAGGAGACTTTATGGATAGGATAACATTTCAGGGTATCTCACAACCTCATAACATACAGCATGGGGAGCGCTGATGTTTTCCATTCCCAATGGGTGGGCCCTGGCCAGCACCCCAGGACACAGGACTTCTTGCTCCCCATGCCAGCTTCAGGGAGACAATAGAGGCTTTCTGATCACTCCCTGCTCCTGCACTCTGCAGTGGCATGTGTTATCCCTGCCTGGGTCCTCAGTGCCCGGAACTGGCCTTCAGGTCCCTAAAGAATACATACAATTCTCTTTTCATTGCAACAAGGATGGCATTGTCCAGACAGCACCACCCCCTTCCCCATTCCTTCTCTCTCGGTGCCCCCTTCTCCTGCACCTCCTCCCGGGGCATCCTGCCCCTCTTTCTCTCCTGGATGCAAGGACAGGCTCCAAGTGGCTCACATTAGTCATTTCCCTTCTCCAAAACAGAGCAGGCACTCTGCAAGTGGGAGACAGGATGGGACTGGGTTGGTCTGAGTTGCATGCCAATTAAACTGAGTACCTTGACCTTGTTTTCCTTGGAGGCTTGCAAGCTCCAGCACCACAGATATTGCCAAAACTAAAAATATCCACGTGTGTGTGATGGAATATTATCCAGCCAAGAGACAGAAGGAATCTGGCTGTTTGGGACAATCTGAATGAACACTGAGGGCATCACACTAAGTGAAGTAAGAGAAAGATGAATACCACATGATCTCATATATGTGTGGAGGTTAAAAAAGTCAAACTCAGAGGTCCAGAGGGTAAAGGGCTGGTTACCAGGGGTAGACAGGAAGATGCTGGTCAAAGGTACACACTTCCAGTTACAAGATTAACAAGCTCTGAGGATCTACCTTGAAAGCTGTCAAGCGAGTAGAAGTTAAATGTTCTCACCATAAAAGAGAAATGGTAACTATGAGACAGGATGGAAGTGTTAGCTAATACTACGGTGGCGATCTTTTTGCAAGATATCAATAGATGAAATCAACACATTATACATCTTAAACTTATACAGTGTTATGCATCAATTATATTTTAATAAAGCTCGGTGAGAAGTGGAATTCATGTGTTCAAAGCAGAATTTCTCAACGTCGATGCTAATCAACATTTTGAACTGGATAATTCTTTGATGTGAGAGCTGTCCTGTAATTGCTGGATGTTTAGAAGCACCATGCTTCCTTCCCACTAGATACTGGCAGCTACCTCACCTCTAGCTGTGACAGACAAAAATGTCTCTGAAGGTGCAAATGTTAGTCACTCAGTCATATCCAACTCTTTTGAGACCCCATGGACTGCAGCGCATCAAGCTCCTCTGTCCATGGAATTCTCCAGGAAAGAATATTGGAGTGGGCTGCCATGCTCCCCTCCAGGGGATCTTCCCAACCCAGGGATCCAACTTGGGTCTCCTGCATTGTCTCTATACACTGCCAAATGCCCTTTGCCAGGGAAGTGTCATCTCTGCTAGAGAACCACTCGTCTAAAGCTTCAAAAATGCACACAGAAATATATCCTATGGAGAGGGAGAGGGATAAATTGGGAGTACAGGATGAACAGATACAAACTACTACATATAAAATAGATAAACAGCAAGGATTTGTTGTATAGCACAGGGAACTATATTCAATACCTTGTAATAACCTATAATGGAAAAGAATCTGAAAATATACATACATATATATATATATATATATATATGTATGTGAATCACTCCGCAGTACATCTGAAACTAACACAATATTACAAATCAATTGTACTTCAATTTTGAAAATAATAAGTTTAGGATGAAATATATATTATGGAAAGCTTATCAAAATGTCTTCTGAGGAAACAATTAAGGGCAGATATGAACATGAAGCTACCAGGACAGAGTGCTGTTGATAAGGGTAACAATAGCAGGAAAAGGACCACCTAAACTTCCAACAATAGGGGAATAAGTCCACCCAAACTTTGCAAAACTCCACTGCCATTTAAAAAATTCCATGACCCACATCTATGGGCGTGAAATAAGTCTCTGATGTGGCAGCAAGTGACAAAAGCTGATAACAAAATAGCGCTGTAGTATAAATGCAGAGAGTGAAGCTTTGTTATGCACAGAGAAAAATGTCCAGAAGGATATAGCCCCAAATGTTAGCAATGTGGGCTTCCCCGGTGGCTCAAACGGTAAAGAATCTGCCTGCAATATACATACACACATATATATATATATATGTATGTGAATCACTCCGCAGTACATCTGAAACTAACACAATATTACAAATCAATTGTACTTCAATTTTGAAAATAATAAGTTTAGGATGAAATATATATTATGGAAAGCTTATCAAAATGTCTTCTGAGGAAACAATTAAGGGCAGATATGAACATGAAGCTACCAGGACAGAGTGCTGTTGATAAGGGTAACAATAGCAGGAAAAGGACCACCTAAACTTCCAACAATAGGGGAATAAGTCCACCCAAACTTTGCAAAACTCCACTGCCATTTAAAAAATTCCATGACCCACATCTATGGGCGTGAAATAAGTCTCTGATGTGGCAGCAAGTGACAAAAGCTGATAACAAAATAGCGCTGTAGTATAAATGCAGAGAGTGAAGCTTTGTTATGCACAGAGAAAAATGTCCAGAAGGATATAGCCCCAAATGTTAGCAATGTGGGCTTCCCCGGTGGCTCAAACGGTAAAGAATCTGCCTGCAATGCAGGAGACACGAGTTCGATCCCTGGGTCTGGAAGATCCCCTAGAGAAGGAAATGGCATCTCTCAGATGGGGATCTATTTTTTTTTTTTTACTTTGGCATGCCTGCATTTTCCCAGGCTGTCTACAAGGAATAAGTATTTATAAGATATAAAATAAGAGAACCCTACTCAGTGTTCTGTGGTGACCTAAATGGGAAGAAAATCCAACAGAGACGGGATCTATGTACACATATGGCCAACTCACTCTGCTGTACAGCAGAAACTAACAACACTGAGTGAAGCACAAGCTGGAATCAAGATTGCTGGGAGAGATATGCAGATAATACCACCCTGTGGCAGAAAGTAAGGAGGAACTAAAGAGCCACTTGACGAAGGTGAAAGAAGAGAGTGAAAAAGCTGGCTTAAAATTCAACATTCAAAAAACAAAGATCATGGCATCCGGTCCCATCACTTCATGGCCAATAGATGGGGAAATAATGGAAACAGTGAGATACTTTTATTTTCTTGGGCTCCAGAATCACTGAGGATGGTGACTGCAGCCATGAAATTAAAAGGCCCCTGCTCCTTGGAAGAAAATCTATGACTAACCTAAACAGAGTATTAAAAATCAGAGACATCACTTTGCCAACAAAGGTCCATCTAGTCAAAGCTATGGTTTTTCCAGTTGTCATTTACGGAAGTGAGAGTTGGACCTTAAAGAAGGCTGAGCACTGAAGAATTGATGCTTTCTAACTGAGGCACTGGAGAAGACTCTTGAGAGTCCCTTGGACAGCAAGGAGATCAAACCAGTCAATCCTAAAGGAAATCAATCCCGAATATTCATGAAAAGGACTGATGCTGAGCCAAAGCTCTAATGTTTTGGCCACCTGATGCAAAGAGTCAACTCATTAGAAAAGACTTGGATGCTGGGAAAGATTGAAGGCAGAAGAAGAAGGGGGCAGCAGAAAACGAGAAGGCTGGATGGCATCACTGACTCAATGGACATGAATTTGAGTAAGCTCAAGGAGATGATGAAGGACAGGGAAGCCTGGCATGCTGCAGTCCATGGCGTCGCAAAGAGCTGCACATGACTTAGCGACTGAACACCAAAGAAACTGTATATTGCAAAGCAACTATTCTCCAAGAAAAATTAATTCTAAACATAAATAATAAAGTAAATATGTGCTAAAACAACAACAACAAAGATGTAAAATAAGATTCTTCAGAGAGAAAAAGAGCATCCTCAGGTCTCCAGCCCCACCTCACTCCCACTCTTTGCTCCTCCTATTTGGTGAAAGGACTGTGTTGCTTGAAGAAAGCTGTTAACCAGATCCGAAGTCTTCCCCTTCTGCGTCTCTCCAACCTTGCTCACTGTTCCACCCACCCTGTCCTCCCAGGATGCCCCTTAAAAGCGAGTGTATCAGCTGGGAGAAGAGATGCACTGGCTCTCAACCCCCAGGAAAGCTTCAGAGATGTACTAACCGCCCCAGCCAGGCCCGGCTGCCCCAGGCTCTCCACCGTCCACTCCCTGCAGCAGGGATATCTCCTTGGGCACATTCCAGATCCTCTAGGCACCCCCTCCCTCGTACAGCCTGCCTCTGCACGGCTGATTAGCCCCCTGGGCTCGGCCAGAGCCGGTGGGGTGGGGGAGATGACATACTAGCCATCCTTCTGCCTCTTGCCGACAGTGCCCATGAACCAGTTGCTGGGAAAGATGCAGCAAGTGCTGTGGGGATGAGTCTGTGGAGACGAGTGTCTGGCCATGCCCCACTCACTGGACCACAAGGGTCTCCTTCCTCCCTCGCGGTCTCCCTCCCCTGTCCATCCCGAGTCTTCCTCAGATGTCTGCTTCAGGCTGGCAGGCTGGGGCTGGGGAAGCTCAGATCAGCGGCTCCTGTCCTGCAGAGGAAAGCACCTCCACAGGTGTGGGGGTGTGTGTGGTGGTGTGCTGAGGGCAGGTAAAGGGCACATCAGGTCAGCCACACTGAATGAGGCTGGTCCAGAATATTCATGAAAAGGACTGATGCTGAGCCAAAGCTCTAATGTTTTGGCCACCTGATGCAAAGAGTCAACTCATTAGAAAAGACTTGGATGCTGGGAAAGATTGAAGGCAGAAGAAGAAGGGGGCAGCAGAAAACGAGAAGGCTGGATGGCATCACTGACTCAATGGACATGAATTTGAGTAAGCTCAAGGAGATGATGAAGGACAGGGAAGCCTGGCATGCTGCAGTCCATGGCGTCGCAAAGAGCTGCACATGACTTAGCGACTGAACACCAAAGAAACTGTATATTGCAAAGCAACTATTCTCCAAGAAAAATTAATTCTAAACATAAATAATAAAGTAAATATGTGCTAAAACAACAACAACAAAGATGTAAAATAAGATTCTTCAGAGAGAAAAAGAGCATCCTCAGGTCTCCAGCCCCACCTCACTCCCACTCTTTGCTCCTCCTATTTGGTGAAAGGACTGTGTTGCTTGAAGAAAGCTGTTAACCAGATCCGAAGTCTTCCCCTTCTGCGTCTCTCCAACCTTGCTCACTGTTCCACCCACCCTGTCCTCCCAGGATGCCCCTTAAAAGCGAGTGTATCAGCTGGGAGAAGAGATGCACTGGCTCTCAACCCCCAGGAAAGCTTCAGAGATGTACTAACCGCCCCAGCCAGGCCCGGCTGCCCCAGGCTCTCCACCGTCCACTCCCTGCAGCAGGGATATCTCCTTGGGCACATTCCAGATCCTCTAGGCACCCCCTCCCTCGTACAGCCTGCCTCTGCACGGCTGATTAGCCCCCTGGGCTCGGCCAGAGCCGGTGGGGTGGGGGAGATGACATACTAGCCATCCTTCTGCCTCTTGCCGACAGTGCCCATGAACCAGTTGCTGGGAAAGATGCAGCAAGTGCTGTGGGGATGAGTCTGTGGAGACGAGTGTCTGGCCATGCCCCACTCACTGGACCACAAGGGTCTCCTTCCCCCTCGCAGTCTCCCTCCCCTGTCCATCCCGAGTCTTCCTCAGATGTCTGCTTCAGGCTGGCAGGCTGGGGCTGGGGAAGCTCAGATCAGCGGCTCCTGTCCTGCAGAGGAAAGCACCTCCACAGGTGTGGGGGTGTGTGTGGTGGTGTGCTGAGGGCAGGTAAAGGGCACATCAGGTCAGCCACACTGAATGAGGCTGGTCCTCAGGGACTGCGCCCACATTCATCTGCAGACTCTGTGGCCATTTGCTCTGGATGGGTGGGGGAGCTGGTGGCCCTACAAGCGAGCCCCTTAAGCAATCAGCCTCACGAAGTCACTTTGGAGTCAGTAACCTTAGAGAAGAAGAACTGGGATGGGGAGAATCTCTGGTGCTTGTCCAAGGTCATGCTATCGGAACGGGAAGCTCCGAGCATCCTAAGTTCCTCCTCCTCACAGCCCTCTCCCTTCCTGCTCCTGGAATGTGGGTTCCTGCCAAAGAGAGCAAAGTGCCTGTCAAGCGGCATCATTATTCTATTTATCCAGTGCAACCAAGACAAGCTCTATGATAAGAAAGTAAGTCCTCAGGGCCAAGGCCCATGGTCTCGGCAGTTCTCTGGGAAACAGTCCTGGAACATCCCTTGTGATATCAGAGGGAGCCAAGGACACACACCACGAACGTTATCCTGGGCAGTGGTCTCTTCACGCTTCATGGTGCATGACCAGGGTGAGAACGCAAGGCCACAGAGTAAGCCTGGCTAAATACTCTGCCATCACCAAAAAGAGACATTTAAAAAATTTTATTTTTTAACTTCGCCATACCATGCCATATGTGGAATCTTAGTTCCTCAACCAAGAATCAAACCCATCTGGAAGTGCAGAGTCTTAACCACTGGACCACTGGGGAAGTTCTAGGAACATACCCTTTATTGTGACTGTGTGCAGTCCTGGCCCTGCAGGAAGCCCTGAGGTTGGGGACAGGGAAGGAAGGGAGAAGGTAACCAAGAAATTTTCCCAGTATCAGGACCAGCTACATAATTTACAGGCTGAGTGTACAATGAAAATACAGTGCTCTTGCTCAATAATTATTACGAGTTTCATGATAATGATGCCAGAGTGTTTTCAATAAGCAGAGATAAGCAGAGACCTTAATTCTGAATATTCACTGGAAGGACTGATGCTGAAGCTGAAGTTCCAGTACTTGGGTCACCTGATGTGAACAGCCAACTCATTGGAAAAGATCCTGATGCTGGAAAAGACTGAAGGCAGGAGAAGTGGATGACAGAGGATGGCTGGACGGCATCATTGACTCGATGAACATGAGTTTGCACGAACTCTGGGAGATGGTGAAGGACAGGGAAGCCTGGCGTGCTGAGGGACCGTCACTGCTTCCCTCATAATGAGAAGACCTGGGAAAACTGAATGAAATAAGATGATGAAAAACACCCTATGTTTTTTGTTCTTGGCATGTGCCACAATGCAAGTGGATTCCTCATTTGGTGGTGGAGGTGGGAGAGGCGGGGTGCTCCACAAAGTGAAAGTGTTACTCGCACAGTCGTGTCCGACTCTCTTTGACTCCATATACTGTAGCCCGCCAGGCTCCTCTGTCCATAGAACTCTCCACACAAGAATACTGAAGTGGGTTGCCATTCCCTTCTCCAGGCGAGCTTTCCAACCCAGGGACCGAACCTAGGTCTCCCGCACTGCAGGCAGATTCTTTACCCTCTGAGCCACTAGGGAAGCCCATCTGGCAGGGGGTCTGGTGTGTTCTATGGAGACCTGCCTGATAAAGACCTACGGAATCCAGAAGCGATCAGGTTTTCCCTTCAGCATGTGCTAGTGCTAATTCACTTCAGTCATGTCTGACTCTGTGCAACCCTATGGGCTCCTCTGTCTGTTGGATTCTCCAGGCAAGAATACTGGAGTGGGTTGCTGTGCCTTCCTCCAGAGGATCTTCCCTATTTAGGGATCGAACCCACCTCTCTTACATCTCCTGCATTGGCAGGAGGCTTCTTTTCCACTAGCGCCACTTGGGAAGCCCCCGCCCTTCAGCCTATCAAAACTTAATACCCTGCCTACTAAATAAAGCATGAAAGTGGTCATATTGACTATAGATACAGGAGGCGATAATGGATGAGAGTATATAAATGAACACTCATTTACTGTTTATCCTTTTAGGAAACACTGACATGTTTAATGAGGTTCTTTCCAGTCCAGCAGCACTTAACCTTTTTAAAGTCACAGGCTCCGCTGAGAATCCAATAGAAGAAAAATGCCAACTCACACAAAACCTATTTCAGGGGCTCATGAAACCCCTGAAGCATGCAGTCTCAATCCAGAATCCTTGCTTCAGTGGGTAGGAGAGCTGGGGAAGGTGATTTGAGGGCTGTTTCAGGCCTGTCCTGGGTCCCTAAAACCACTTCTCACCATTGGCTCTGCCCTGTCTGAACACAAAGCTGATCCTGGGGTTGACTTACAAAACTCCATAATTATTTGCAAGTACATCTTTCCCACTGGTTGAAGAAACCTTAGGGGTAACAGACTGGAAGACAGTGATGGGAACAAAATGTGAGACAAATGGCAGAAAGGAGCAGTGAGAAAGAACCCAGGATGGGGAAGTGGGCAGCTTTTGGACAGGGCAACAGCAGGTCTTGTGGGCAGAGAAGCACAGAAAACCCACTCCTTGTCAAACAGGACCTGACTACCACCAGAGTGAGGCGGCTGAGTCCAGACCAACGGTGGGAAATTGACACTCACATCCCCATCACAGCTGCCTGGGCACATCCGTGGGCAATGCCACCTCAATCCGTGACCACGCCAGAGTGACCCAGGAGTCCGGTGCCCAAACCTCTGCAGTGTAAGTCGGAGCCTCTCAAGTTAGTGCCACCTGGGGTTGCCCAGCAGGGTCCGGGAATCAGAAGGACATTCCCGCCAGCCCTGACTGCCCCTTATACCTCTTGATCTCAGGCAAATGAGTCCGCCCTGCATTCTGCCTTCTCAGATGCAAAAGGCAGACGATGCCAGGACAAGTCCCCAGGCCCTCATCAAAACCCAATGGTTTGATGTGCTTCAAGATTCAGAATTGTTCAGTCTGAGAAAGGTAATACAGTGCCTATCCATTACAGTAATACCCACAGTAGGTCCATCATCAGACACATCAATGGCGAGTGTGCGTGCTTAGTCATGTCTGACTCTTTGTGGCCCCATGGACTGTGTAGCCAGCCATGGAATTTTCCAGGCAAGAATATTGGAGTGGATTGCCATTTCCTCCTCTAGGGGATCTTCCTGACCCAGGGATCGAACCCACATCTGCTTGGCAGGCAGATTCTTTATCACTGCACCACCTGGGAAGCCCTAAGCACATCAGTATGACTTCAGACTGTAAAGGATAAATAGTTTAGGTCAGACTTTGCCACCAAATGGCTTCACTGGGTTACACTTTCCCACTATTATTTAGTGGTGAAATAATTTTGTTTGCAAAGTTTTGCTATTGTTCAGAACTGCAGTGAAGATACGAACACCCTGAAGGATTACTATTATGTGGATTAAAAGAGCTGCCATGTCCACCTCCTCCGGCCATCTGCACATCTCAGGCCCACTTCTGTCTTGGAGTTTATCACACTGAATTACAATTCTCCTCAGCCTGTTTCCCATTCTAGATTTTGAACATCTTGTGGGCAGGAATGACAGCTTGCTTATCTATGTATTCCCAGCAGCTGGCCCACACTAGGCTGGTGCTCCTGCTAAGTCACTTCAGTTGTGCCCAACTCTTTGCAACCCTATGGACTGTAGCCTGCCAATCCTCTGTCCGTGGGATTTTCCAGGCAAGAATACTAGAGTGGGTTGCCACGCCCTCCTCCGGGGGATCTTTCCCACCCAGGGATCGAACTCAGTCTCTTACATCTCCTGCATTGACAGATGAGCTCTTTGTCAGCAGTGCCACCTGGGAATCTCAGGCACATGGTCACAAATGTGTGAAAAATAGAATTTAATTAGACATCTAAATCTTTCCACCTCCCTGTCTCCAAGAAGATGGAAAAGCACATCCCAAAAGTGCTCCCTCACTTGTTCCTAGAACCTGAGCACATATAAAAATCCAATCTGCTTATTCACAACATCACCACGGTGCAGGGGAGACTCTTTTATACTTTAAAATATTCTAAGCTTTTTTAAAAAAGTAAGCTCAGAGGAGCACATTTTTATTCGTGTATTTATTGGTTTGCATGTTTATCTGGCCATGCTGTGTGGCTTGTGGGATCTTAGTTCCCTGACCAAGGATCAAACCCCTGCATCGGGAGTTCAGAGTTCTAACCACTGGATCACCAGGGAATTTCCTAAAGCATTTTTTGTCATAAACCCGATTAATGACCACTAGGAATGGCTCTGACCAGGGAGAGACTTGGGAGTTTGCTAACCAGCAAAAATTTATCTGAGTCCAAAGTCTTGCCTCCAACCTTTAGACTATAGAAGCATCTGGCAGCCTCTGGTGGGCCAGCTTGTCTGTCTGCCGCTCTGGGGGCCACTCCCACACGCCGGCTGCCTGGGCACAGGGCCAACAGGAGCTCTGCTTTCAGGGTTTTGCATTTCTCTTTCACTGGGAAGACTCCAGGCCTGGCTGGGTTTGGAAGGCTCTTGGCCGCCTCTTCACACACATCACTGTGAGAAATCCAGCCCAGCTGTCTACACAGGCGGCTGTCTACACAGGTGCCCGCTGCAGCCTGAGACGCACGGGTGCTAAAAGGGAAAAGGACGTGGAGAGAGCAGCAACTTGCCAGGGGAACGGAGGGGAAGGTTCCTCGCAGGGGGTGCTGAAGCAGCCACGTGGGTTACTGTCCTAGGTGAGGGTGCTCACCCCTGTCACATGGCCACGCTGACAGGATGCAGGTGAGGATTAACCCACTGCCTCCCACTGGTTGCGCAGTGAACATCTAGAGCAGTGGTTCCCAACCTTTTTGGCACCAAGGACTGGTTTCGTGGAAGACAATTTTTCCATGGACACGGTGTGGGGGGAGGGGGTTCTGAATGATTCAAGCACATTACATTCGTTGTGTGTTTATCTGGCCATGCTGTCTGGCTTGTGGGATCTTAGTTCCCTGACCAAGGATCAAACCCCTGCATTGGGAGCTCAGAGTTCAAATACTGGACCACCAGGGAATTTATTTATTTATTTCATTATTATTACCTTGTGGTAGGTTTCCCTGGTGGCTCAGACGGTAAAGAATCTGCCTGCAATGTAAGAGATCAGAATTCCATCCCTGGATCTGGATGATCCCCTGGAGGAGGAAATGGCAACCCCCTCCAGTATCCAGTATACTCGCCTGGGAAATCCCATGGACAGAAGAGCCTGGTGGGTTACAGTCCATGGGGTCACAAACAGTGAGACACGAATGAGCCACTAATGCACACACACATATAATGAAATAATTATACAACTCACCATAAAGCAGAATCAGATCGTCAAGCATTAGATCCTCATAAGGAGCACCCAACCTAGGTCCCTCACCTGGGCAATTCACAGTAGGGTTCTACCTTCTGTGAGATTCTAACATCACCACTGATCTGACAGGAGGCAGAGCGCAGGTGGTAATGGAACTGACAGGGAGCTGCTGTAAATACAGACAAAGCTTTTCTTGCTTGTCCGCCACTCACTTCCTGCTGTGCGGCTGGGTTCCTAACAAGGGGATTGGGGACCCCTGATTCCGACTTCCCTGGTGGCTCAGAGGTTAAAGCATCCGCCTGGAGTGCAGGAGACCAGGGTTCGATCCCTGGGTCGGGAAGATGCCCTGGAGAAGGAAATGGCAACCCACTCCAGTACTCTTGCCTGGAGAATCCCATGGAGGGAGGAGCCTGGTGGGCTACAGTCCATGGGGTCGCAAAGAGTCGGACACGACTGAGCGACTTCATTTCACTTCCCAATGGCTGTCATCTGTTGATGAGTCAGAAACATTTCCAAGGGCCCTCATAGGCCCTCATATCTCAGGTGGCCAAGGAGCCTGGGTCCAGGATGCCCCTAAAGGTGTCCTGTCCCAGGCAGAGCTGCACTGCATCCCCGTCTGCTTGATCCCAGCAGTATCTGCTCTTCCTCAAATGAAGGTGTCTGGAAAGTCACCCACCCTCAGAGATGAAAGGGCCCAGACAGCAGGGCTACATCGACCTCCATATTTAGAAAAGTCACATTTGCTGAATGAACTCACATCTGTATAGCGGATTTCCAGCACCAAAGCGCACGTCTGGTCCTGGGAGCGCAAATGACGGATGCCACGGCGACCAATGGCTGTCATCTGTTGATGAGTCAGAAACATTTCCAAGGGCCCTCATAGGCCCTCATATCTCAGGTGGCCAAGGAGCCTGGGTCCAGGATGCCCCTAAAGGTGTCCTGTCCCAGGCAGAGCTGCACTGCATCCCCGTCTGCTTGATCCCAGCAGTATCTGCTCTTCCTCAAATGAAGGTGTCTGGAAAGTCACCCACCCTCAGAGATGAAAGGGCCCAGACAGCAGGGCTACATCGACCTCCATATTTAGAAAAGTCACATTTGCTGAATGAACTCACATCTGTATAGCGGATTTCCAGCACCAAAGCGCACGTCTGGTCCTGGGAGCGCAAATGACGGATGCCACGGCGACTCTGCTGGGGCTGGTCCTTCCCTGAGGGCAAGCTGGGGGAGGGGAGGCGCCGAGGCTGCGCAGTTGGACTCCGCACCTAACAGTCCTCACCGCTGTCCTAAGAAGTGGTTTCAGAGCCCTCTTCCGTGAAGGTGGGGTTTTCTGCCTAGGGGGTTTTCTGCCTATTTGAGGTTTTCTCCTGAGCTTTTTTTTTCTTTTTCCCACCTCTCCTGAACAGCTTCCCCGCCACAGACTCAGGGACCAGCCCTTCGGGATCAGCCCTGTGTGTAGAACCCATGCAGCTCTTCTCATCCCCCCAGAGCTGCCTTTTATCAACCCGAAGGCATCTCGGGCCAGTGGCATTTCGGGTACGGTGACAGTCCTGCATCTTTTCTGAGACAGGACAGGCGGGCGGGGATGTGATGAAAAACTGCCAGGAACACTGAATCACTCCCAGGCCACCTGCCCCCCAGGTCAGAGCACCTCCAACCCACAGGCTTGAAGAGCCACCCAGGGCACCTGTTGAAATGCAGAGTCCAGGCAGCTCCAGGAGGGGTAACTCAGATGAGCCCCTAACAGTCCACAGACCACCCTGAGGACCACTGCTTCGCTCATTACCTGTGCCGGCTTCCCAGGTTCTACCCCTTCCTGCTTCTGAAAACTGCCCCTCAAAGCTGTTTTCCTGCAAAGAGCTGGGGGCAGGTGGGGAAAAGCTGTTCCTCAAGGTTTTCTACGTGGCCAGTGTAGCCAGAAATTAACCCAACACAGTGCTGTGTGCCTTAAGTCATTCAGTCGTGTCCGACTCTTTACAACTCTATGGACTGTAGCCCAGCAGGCTCCTCTGTCCGCGGGATTCTCCAGGCAAGAATACTGAGTGGGTTGCTATGCTTTCCTCCAGGGGATATTCCCCACCCAGAGTCAAACCTGCATCTCCTGTGTCTTTTGCATTGTAGGCAGATTGATTCTCTACTCGCTGAGCCATCAGGGAAGCCTGGATTAGATAATATCAAAGTTAAATTCCTAGTTTTGAACACTTACAGTGGTTGCATTCTTTTCAAAAATATTTTATTTTTACTGATTTATTTTTAGCCTCCCTGCTTGTGGGATCTCAGATCCCCACCCTTGCCTCTGGCAGTAAAAATGTGGAGCCCTAGCCATTGAACCACCAGGAAATTCCCTTTCATTGTATTCTTCCTGTTAGGAAATATATACTGAAGTATTTTGAGATAAAAGGACAGATAGCTCTGATTTATTCTCAAATGGCTCAGAAAAAAATAGCACACACACATGTGTACACATATATATACCCTAGGCAGATTGAAATATTTGTATATGTATAGAGAACTATTTGTATACGTATAGAGAATATGATAAAGCCAATGGGATAAGATGCAAATAGTTCAGTCTGCCTAGAGTATATGGGAGCTACCTGTACTAACAGGGAACTTAACACTGGTTCTGTGTGTCTGAAATTATGTATCTAAGTAAAAAGCTACAAGGAAAAAGACAAATCCCCAGATGCGCAGGGAGTGTGGGAGAATACAGAAACTCCATTCTGTTTACGTTTGTGTATGTTTGGAATTTTGCATCAATAAGACAGTTCTCTGTACCAAGCCTCAGGTATGGTTTCAGTGGCAGGAATCCCGGGCTGCTGGGTGCCCAGATACCATCTACTACGTCATGAGCAATGACCTGTGAGCTAGGAGTACCACCTGGATGAGTGGCAAGGTCCTCCAATTCTGCACTCCCCACTCCTGACACCTAGAGATAAACCTTTACAACCTTATTTTTACAATGTCATTTTTTCTGATAATAAAATTAGTATCAAATCTCTCTGGGGGAAACCTTATATAAAGGCAATTATAAATTAGAAAATAAAAATCACCTTTTAGATACACACTGCTTCTATCACAAAAGAAGTTTTTATTAGGACAGGTGAGTTACTTTCAACCCTAGAATTTTAATTGAGTCCTAGTACCTTTCCTTGGGAGAAGTCAATGGCACCCCACTCCAGTACTCTTGCCTGGAAAATTCCATGGACGGCGGAGCCTGGTAGGCTGCAGTCCATGGGGTCGCTAAGAGTCGGACATGACTGAGCGACTTCCCTTTCACTTTTCACTTTTACTCATTGGAGAAGGAAATGGCAACCCACTCCAGTGTTCTTGTCTGGAGAATCCCAGGGACGAGGGAGCCTAGTGTGCTTCCGTCTATGGGATCGTGCAGAGTCAGACAGGACTGAAGTGACTTAGCAGCAGCAGCAGCAGCAGTACCTTTCCTTACATGGTTTAGAATATAAATTTTAGCCAGAATGATCAACTGATTTCTTTTTAGAGTTCTCATTCAATTAGACAAGGATATAAAATAATGATTATTCAGATCATATGATAACAAGAAAATGCTCACGCATAGATGACATAAAAATATTTGAATATAGCATAGGGAACTATACTCAATATCATAATAACTTGTAATAGAAAAGAACAGAAAAAAGAATATATACATATGTATGTATGTATCTCCAAACCACTTTGCTATATACTTGAAACTAACACAATATAGCATATCAACTGTACTTCAATTAAAAAAAACAACAACCCACAAGGGCACCACCCGATCAAAACCAATCAGAACAAATTTAGTTTCAGATTTAAGCTTTGCAGCTGTAGTTCTTGGATTGCTGGGAATTGCAGGAGTACCAGGGAAGGCACTGCTGTTCAACGATTTTAACCACTGGGCACATGCTGACTGAGTACCAGCTCTGTGCATGAAGGAATATCAGCGCTAATAACTGTGGTTTATCCCAACCCTCGTGGGAGCTCTGCTAAGTTTAGGTTCATATCCAGTCTATACTCAGAGAGGTAGTGACAAATCTCCCCAGAGCTCCACATTAGAGTCAAGAGAGTCTAGAGTAATTCCAGTAGAGCTCAAAGATGCTAATAACTTGTCCACTTGTCAAGACCCAGGAAGCCAAACACAATAGGTTTGGGGATGGGTGATGGGAAGGGGACAGATGTGGGTATTATCCACACTTGCTAATAAATATCTTCCTTTGCTTATACAGACTCTAGGGCAAAACTACTTGCTTTTGGGGACACTCCAGTGACTCACAGGCTGGGAATATGAACGATCTTCATCGTAACCATCTGTAAAAGCTTCTTATGAACCTATTTATTAGAAGAGTAAATTGACTAACTACTCCAGGGAACAGTTATATTTTAGGGATTCATTTCTAATTTCATGCATGGAACTTTTACATTAAATTGTATATACTACTTAGGGAAAGTCACAGCTTTCCTTTGAGTTATAAAAGGAGGGTGGAGACCAACTGGACATGGAACAACAGACTGGTTCCAAATTGGAAAAGGAATGCATCAAGGCTGTATATTGTCACCCTGCTTATTTAACTTACGTGCAGAGTATATCATGCAAAATGTTGTTAGGGGCATGCAGAATCCTGGGGCACTAAGAATGACTTCTCTCTCCCCAGTCCATCCTCCAAAATCACATGGAAATTCTCTTACAGGAGAGAGAAAAAAAAAAAAACACCACTTCTAAAGTTGAGACAAAATGAAAACTTTCCTTAGAAAGGCCACACAAATCTAGAAAAATGGTACAGATGAACTTACTTGCAGGACAGGAATAGACGTAGAAAAAGGACATGTGGACATTGTGGAGGAAGGAGAAAGTGAAAGTGAAAGTCACTCGGTTGTGTCCGACTCTTTGGACCCCATGGACTATGCTGTCCATGGAATTCTCCAGGCCAGAATACTGGAGTGGGTAGCCTTTCCCTTCTCCAGGGGATCTTCCCAACCTAGGGATCGGGCCCAGGTCTCCCGCATTGCGGGCGAATTCTTTACCAGCTGGGCCACAAGGGAAGCCTGGGGGAAGGAGAGGGTGGGATGAATCGGGAGATTGGGACTGACGTATACACACCATTCTGTGTACAACAGACAGCTAGTGGGGAGCTGCTGAGCAGCACAGGGATTCAACTGTGCCCTGCGCTGACCTAGAGGGGTGGGATAGGGGAGGTGGGGGTGGGAAGGAGGTCCACAAGGAAGGGGATGTTTGCATACATGTAGCTGATTCACCTCCTTGTACAGCAGAAATGAACAACACTGTAAGGCAACTGTATTCCAATTTTTAAAAAAGAAAGGCCACACAGACATCAAACTCATTCATTCAACTCTTCCTTCATCCACCCTCCCTGCACCATGTCTATGAAGCAGAGGCTATGTGTTGGGGGCCTGGGGAGGCAGATATGCCAGGAAAGAGCTCAGAGCCTCATGGAAAGGGCAGACGTTGACAACTCGCTGTGATGACAGCAGGAGTGGGGACAAGCCAAACGGGTAGGGAGGAGAGGGGAAGAGCACGTGAATCGTGAATCCGGGGCCTTCCCGTGGGATGGAGGTGACACCAACGAGGAGTGAAGGCAGGCCCTGCAGCAGAGGTGCTGGCTGTCCCAGCAGCCAGGCCCTTTCCTCCCTCCCCTAGAGCCTGGGTTTCCTCCTCCCCCAGAGCCTGGGCTTTGTTTGGTTCTTAAACCCCACCTCGTGTGACATGTGGCTCAGAGGCCAACCCTGATTAGCTTGATTCCCTTGCCAATGATGGCTTAACAAGGGACTTGGGACCCAGTCCTGCTGATGATCCTGAGCAGACAACAGCTGTGAGACAACCAGGAGAGAGTTTCTCTGCTGAAACTTCAGGAAGGAGGAGTCTCTCTCTTCTTCTGTAGGACATCGTTGTAACTGCTGGAAATCTGGCAGCCATTCTGCAGCCACGTGGAAACGAAATTCCACAGGCCCACCTTGGCAGAAATGAAATCTGCTCTTTGATGTCATTTCTGAGACATCAGAAGTGCCCTACCTTAGGATTACTTTTCTGTGAAATTAGAAATTTCCCTTGTCTTTTATGGCATACTGAGTTTTGTGCTACTTGCAGCCAAAAGCATCCTTTGTGGAAGGTGGCCCTTTCCCCAGGCCTCCTCAGCTTTACCAGTTCATCTGTTAAAGAGACAAGCTGAGTTCCCAAGGGCCACGCACTGAGCCTCCCTGTTATTTTTCCCCAGCTCTACTCATGAAAATAAAAATAATTTTCTAGCCCATGAATTAAACATCACGGCTGCCGGCTGAAAGATTTTAGCAACAGCCTTTTGCTGGCAAGGGAAGCAGGATCCCGACATGTTCTAAAATAAGCTACAAGGAGGCAAGAGGGGAGGAGGGGACACCAAGGGGAAGAGGCCATTAGAAGGACAACGAAAGAGTTGACAAATCCCACTTGTCCAATTTCTCTGACCCGTCAGCCTATGGCCCAGCTTAACGGAGTGTTTTCTCTAAGTTCAACCCAGACAAGTCACCCAGAGGCCTTATTAAAAGGCAGGTATTGATTCAATAGGTCGGGCATGGGGTCTGAAAGTCTTTCTAACACACTCCCAGGTGATGCTGCTGCTGCTGATTGGTGGACCACCACCTGCTGGGACTTGCAGAGCCCTTTGGCCTTTAACCAGCTTCCCACCTGGCGCTAGTGGTAAAGAACCTGTCTGCTAATGTAGGTGACAAAAGAGATGCCGGTTGGATCCCTGGGTTGGGAAGATCCCCTGGAGGAGAGCACTGCAACCCACTCCAGTATTCTTGCCTGGAGAATCCCATGGACAGAGGAGCCTGGTGGGTTACAGTCCATAGGGATGCAAAGAATGGAATATGACCAAAAGGACTTAGCATGTAAGCATCAGCCTTTAACAGCAGGCAGAGATGGGGAGCAGGACGTAGGAAGGAGGATAGTGAGAACTAGCTGTTTAAACTCAGGTTCCAGGGAGGAGGGGAGGTCAGATGAACGCCCCCCACACCTGTACCTTTGAGAAAAAGAGGAAAGAGAGCAGACGAGCACAAGAGGAGAAGAGCGCCCTGGGTCTGGTATGCCAGCACTATTATACCCTTGGGGGCACATGAGTAATCTAGTCCTGGCACAATACCCTTGAGTCTGTGAGATCAAAGGCCCAGCTGAGACATTATCCTAGCTCTCCCTGAACTCTGGCCAGCCTGAGAGGGAGGCACCCAGCCCCACTGCACACTTGCTCTAAGGTGTCTGCCTTAGGGTCTTTCCTGAAAACCTTTGGGCTCACTCATCCCACCAGCATGTGTCTGGCCTAGAAATTATGTGCTCAGAACCACCGGCATGTGTGATGGGTGAGCAGAGGTGAGAGGCAAGTAGAGATGAGGGCAGCCGCTCCGCAAGCCCGATCTCCTCCCAGTCTCCCTGGTCCTACTGACTGCCCGCCCTGGATCTGGGCCCCGATCGCCTTCAACTCCACTGAATCTTCAGGTCCTGGACTGGCCCTGCTCCGGCTCTTCTCTCTCCCCTGGGGACCTCTGTCCTGTGGCTGCAATGCCATCTCACCCGAACCCCTCAGCCGGGGTCTCCAGCCAGGCTCAGTTCAGCCACCTCCTCCTCTCGCTTGTTGTTTAGTCGCTAAGTCGTGTCCAACTCTTTTGCAGCTCCATGGACTTTAGCCCGCCAGGCTCCTCTGTCCATGGGATTGCCAGGCAAGTATACCGCAGTGGGTTGCCAGTTCTTTCTCCAGGGATCGAACCTGCATCTCCTGCATTGGCAGGTGGGTTCTTTACCATTGAGCCCCCTGTGAAGTCCTCCTCCTTGAGGGCACCTTCCTTAATCCCCCAGGCTGGAGCTCTGCACCTAAGGCTGCCTTGGCGGTTCTCACCTCTCTGTCTCCCCAACCGGCCTTAAGTGCCATGAAGTTAGGGAGGGATGGCGCGCGTGCCTGGCAAGTCATGGGTGATAATACGCATAACTGATTATGGAGCAGGGAATTAAATGCACCACCTGAACCTCAGAAACACCCAAATGCGTTAAAATAATAATAATAAAATAGTCAGGGCCTCCCTCCTAGAGATTCCAATTCATTAAGTCCAGGAGGGGGCCCAGGCTTCTGAATACTGTAAAGGACATCCAAGTGATTCTGATGTTTTGACAATAGTTGAAATGGAAAAGGAAAAAAAATGAATGAATTCGTGGGTGAATGAGTACATGACTGCATGTGCAACTGTGAGGATCTCTCCTGTGGCTTGCTCACACTCAGAGTGAACAAACCACGGGCATTTACAAGGGAGGAGGACGGGCCCCTGCTGTGGTGGCCACCAGCCCATTGCCGGGGAAACAAAGTCAGAAACCACTGCTTTATCCGTGACCAGGGCTTTCTGACAACCAGGGTCGGGTGGTGTGGCAGCTGGAACAAGTCGTAGCCACCAAGGAGGAGCTGAAGGAAGGGAAGGAGTGAAGGGAAGTAGCAAGGGTCAATTTCTTTACTGTCTTGTTTCATTTCACTCCAGCTGTGAACTGACGCTGGCTGAGCTGTCATTCTCACAGGGCAACTGGGGACGCCGAAACTGGAGAGGCGATTGATCTGCCCAAGACTGTACCTGAGGGGCTAGGCTTTAAACCCAGACACTCAGACTCCAACGCCCATGCTCTCAACCCCAGGATGGTGCCACTTCCACAGCAACGGGACACGTCACAGCAGAGGGATGGGGAGACTGACATCAGAGAAGACAGGACATCAAAACAGATGCTCAACAAGAAGGATGCCAGCCAAAGATAATGGTGCCTTTTTTAGAAAATTTCTGGTGGCTCAGATGGTAAATAATCTGCCTGTAATGTAGGAGCGTGGTGTTCAACCCCTGAGTTGGGGAGATCCCTGGGAGAAGGGAATGGCTACCCACACCAGTATTCTTGCCTGGAGAATTTCACGGACAGAGGAGCCTGGGGGCAAGAGTCCATGGGGTCACAAAGAGTCAGACACGACTGAGCACCTAACACTTTCACATTGTGTCACCTGTCTGTAAATTTATCACTGGCTTTTTAAAGCAATATTATAACTTTCTACAATATACAAGTCAAGGCAAGATGAGAACTAAATGTTATACAGGAAAGGTCGGGATGTTTTATTTGGATTTAAACATTGTGCATTATATTGAAGCCACAAGAACTCCAGGTCCCAGAGAGACAGACACTGAAGCCCTGTGAGTTTCCTGATGCCACCCCCACAGTGAGGGTTAGAAGCAGTAGAGAGAGCTCTTTACCCTGCGGCTCCTCTTTGACATTTGCCCTGATGCTTAACAGAACTTCCAGCTCAGTACTATCATCCCTATTTCAGAGACCAGGAACCCAAGGCTCACACACTGGAAAGAGACTTGCCTGAAGCTGAACTAAGAGGCAAGGCTGGGATCTCAGCCCTGGTTCCTACTCCGCAGAAGGACTTCACATTTTAGGATCACGGTGCAGTTGGCAGTGACCTTGACCAGTTTTAGAAGAAAAAAAGAACCGAGTTAATAATGTTAATCTCAACCTATGTTTATACTTGTTGAGACTGTGAAGCCAGTAAAAGCACACTCCATTCTCTCGGGTTTCTCTGTACTCCACCCAGCCCGGGGCGCAGCCCTTAGCGCTTGCCTGGTTATTAAAAATGGAAGAGTTGCAACAATGGGCTGGGAATTACAGACTTTAAAGGGAAGTCTCACCGATGTTTTTCAGTTTTTTTAGTAGTTTGAACATTAACGTTTTGTTTTTAAAAATGATGACTCAAGAAGACAAATGTGGGAAAAATTCAACACTGAGAACCTAAGACATTTAGAGAAATGATTAAGCTCTGTTTATATAGCAATTGCAACTGGCTCCACTCAAAAAGCCCCAAAGAAAACACTAGAACCAGGTGAGTCGTCCAGCTGAACAAAAAGGTACTTATTTACAAAATAGTGACTTTTTAGAGGAAAAGGGAAGGAAGAGAGGATGAAAGAGAAGGGGATGGGGGAGAGAGAAGGAACAGGGCTATTTGTGTTCATTTCTCTTTGGAGACTTTGAGAAAGAACCCTTGTTTCCCAAACCAAAGCAATCTTTTCCATGCAAGAGGCAACGAAGCCACGTTGTATGCCAGCTTTGTAGAACTGATTGTGCTGCAACAGGGCCTTTTTTTCCTTCTACTGAAGAAAACAAAGCCAGTATCAGGCCCAGGAATAATAAGGGGAGCTAACAATTACTGGACATCAACCAAGGGCCAGCCACTGTGCCGAGTAATTCACACCTATTATCAAATTTATTTCTCACAACCTCATGAGCAAGAAGTACAGATCTACCCATTTTACAGGTGAGAAAGTTGAGGTCTGGAGATGTTCATTTGTCCCATCAGGCTATGCAGTTGGTGAACAAGTAGAAGGGCAGGGATTCACAATGAGAGCTGTTTCTCTTTTGAGCTGTGGGCTTCCCTGGTGGCTCGGAGGGTAAAGTGTCTGCTTGCAATGCAGGAGACCTTGGTTCCATCCCTGGGTTGGGAAGATCCCCTGGAGAAGGAAATGGCAACCCACTCCGGTACTCTTGCCTGGAAAATCCCGTGGATGGAGAAGCCTGTAGGCTACAGTCTATGGGGTCGCAAGGAGTCTGACACGACTGAGTGACTTCACTTTCACTTTCACCCTAGAAAATCCAGAGATGAAACAGAAGTCCAAGGCCATGCATTCTTGGAGCTCCTCAACAATATTAGGGATTTGACAGAAAAAAAGAAGCACAACTCAACAAAGACGTTAGGACCATCAAAGGTGTGGATTCAGGCTACCCAATGTCTGACAGAAAATAGCTCAGCCTTGGGCAGCTCACAGGACTGGACAGAATTTGACTGGTGGACCAGCAGGTGCCAAACCCCTGCCTATCCTGACCCAAGCTCCTGCCAGACTGCCTTATCCACCTCTGCCACATCTCAGCTTCCTCCCATAGGCTGGGTTCTAGCAACTGAAAGAGCACCAGAGAATCCTGTATCTACTTCAGCAATGGACACATTCAGCCTGGGGCAAGATGGAAGGCTGAGAGCTGAAGAACTGATGCTTTCAAACTGTGATCCTAGTGAAGGCTCTTGAGAGTCCCGTGGACTGCAAGGAAATCAAACCAGCCAATCCTAAAGGAAATCAACTCCGAATATTCATTGGAAGAACTGATGCCAAAGCTGAAGTTCCAATACTTTGGCCACCTGATGCGAAGAGCCAACTCATTGGAAAAGACTCTGATGCTGGGAAAGATTGAAGGCAGGAGGAGAAGGGGGCAGCAGAGGATGAGATGGTTGGATGGCATCACCGACTCAATGGACATGAATTTGAGCAAACTCTGGGAGATGGTGGGGGACAGAAGAGCCTGGAGTGCTGCAATCCATGGGGTCGAAAAGAATTGGACACGACTTAGCAACTGAACAACAACAACTGCAACATGCAAAGGAGCAGGGTAGATGACTTGTTTCACATGCCTGATCCTCTCATTGAGGTGGTCATGATGTCACCAAGGCATATTTAGGGGACTCGAATGATATTTCAAGGGAAACCAGCAAAGCTCCTCATGTTTCTGGAGACCAATGGCCAGAATGCCTAGACACAGGGCAAAGCTTGCTGGGGAAAGCACTAGGACTTTGGCCTTGAATCATGACGGCTGCACCTCACTCCCTTATTCCACTCATCTTGGGAGACAGGGCATGAACTAACTGCCCCTTTGGTCAAAAATCCTCAAAGCAGGCCCATCTGTGAGCTTGAACCTTCAGGTGAAGATTTTTCCTCCAGTTGGAGTTCATATTCTGTCCTTGAAACTCATAAACTCATCCCTTAGGACCTGTGGATACCAAGAGCGTTCCATTCTGACAGCCTGCCCACTCAGAAGACTGCAAGGATAAGAAGAGTAAACAACAACTTGCTCTGGCCCCAAGGAGAGTCATAAAAAGGCGGGGGATGAGGCAATGGGGGAGGTGTGGACTGAACAACTTGATGAGATCTTTCATGGATGACATTTCACCGCCAAGCAAATTACTCTCCGCACACTGCACACCTAGCACATCCTTTGCTGGGTACGCTGCATGGATGCCTCCTGTTTCCAGGGCAACCATACCTGGGGTGGAGGGTGGCAAGCAATGGATGGGCTGGCTACGCCTTATTGCCTTGACAACCCAGGTCCCTGAAGTGGATGAACAACCCACTGGTGCATGAGCTCAGCCCTAACACTAGACAGAGCCAGTGGGAGTGAGGATGGAAAAGGCATCCAGTGGGGAGAAATCTGTAGCTCAAGGCACCAGGGTTTTCAACAAAAATAATCCTGATCAACAGTATTCCAGGAGACCTTAACCATCAGCACACCGATCTTGGCTGTCTCTCTCCCTCCCTTCTTCTCTCACAAGATATCCATCAGATAACATTCACTTGTTTGGAATGTTTCTAAGTCACAAGTTTGGATCTCGAAGCTACAACATCCACCATTGTATGCTCTTTTGGAGGTGGGGAGGGAGCCGTGGTGGGAAGGGCAATGAAGCCCAGGTGGGGAGAGAATCAAGATTCGGGGAATGGAACTGATGAAAAGTAGCTAAAGCAGAAGACTCTGCAGGGAGGCAGAAGGATGGGCTTGGCAGCATCACCCATAAAGTGGATCCCAGACTCCTGCAGTGTGTTGACCTCTCCAGGGAGCTGGAGGAGTCTGGGGCCAGGATGCCATCTTCGGGCCAAGGTCTTTCAGAACAAAGATTCTACCTCCACCACCATGAGTGGCCAGGAAAGGGCAGAGGTGACTTGGAGAACCTGGAAAGGAGGCCTTGTCCTTGTGGCTCCTGGGGGAGGCCAAGGGGGTGGGTGGCTATAATGGTGGAGCCTGTGGGCCTGTGGAGCTCCGGGCATGTAAGACAATATTTTAAGTGCTCACCTCTCCCTGAGCTCTCTCTGACACTGCAGCTATTAAGACTAAGCCCTAATCTCCTGGTTCCAGGAGGGCTCTGAAGTCCAAAGGCACAGTCCTGACCCTGGCGGGGGGGTCGGGGGGTGCAGAGGCAGCTGCTCTAGGGGATACAGGGCAATAAGAGCTTTGGTTGGCTGGTGGAGTAAGTGTGTCTAGGAAGCAATGGCTGGGCATCTTACGATCTAATCATCTAGAGGTAAAGGAAGAAGGAAGATAGGAGAATGAAACCAATACATAACAAAAAAAGATGGAGAAAAGGACACAGAATTAAGGAAGTGTACTGACTTTTGGAGAGGTTACTCAAAGCTTTCAGGGGACTTTCAAAGGCTTCACAGATTCCCAAAGACCCCTGCCCCCCAACATTCCTCAACCCTGCTCTGCCACACACCCTCCCCAAGAAGCACTCATCTTCTGGAAGGGTCTGCTTCCAAGAGCAGAGACTGCAGAGTTTCAAGGGAAAGCTTAAAAGCAGTGGCCCCATTCTGAACCCAGGCACTTGGAGCTGGCACTATGCCAAGTCGGAAGCTTTGCCGAAAGAGGTCTTCCTATTTTCTTTCTTCTTCTTCCCCTCTGGAAATAAAAGGCGGTTATGTTTCTCCTGCTCCCTTGTTCCTTTCAAGAGACCTGAAAGGGCTTTTTGGATTACTTCACCAGATTCTCAACCCAGGATAGCAAAGCCCCCGGAGCCTTTTTGTCTCGGCTAAGGTGGCCACTATAGTGACTGAGGCCAAAACCAGTTCCTAGCGAAGGGGGTTTGAAAGTGGTTCTGAGTCAGCCACTGGAGTCATGCGGGGCAGGCTCTGAAGGCATCCCCCCCGCCCCCACTAACGGCCCCAGGAGCTGGGGAGGGGCTGGAGGGGGAATGGGCTCCGGGGTTCCCTCCCATGCTGGCAGGGGTGGGGGTGTTAGTAAAGTGGGTGGCGCGAGGGAGCGCTACAGGTGCGGAGACAGACTGGCACCTGGTCAGAAGGGGACAGGCCTGGAAGGGTCTACATAGCCACCTCGGAGCTTTGCGCTGGGCCAAAGCTCGCCGAGAAACTTCTGGGACCGGAAAACTGCAACTGGGCGCAAGAGATCCCGGAGAGGGCAGGGACAGGGGCCTTACAGGCGCAGGAAGGGAACTGGCTTCTTCCATCTCCTGCGCGAAAATCAACGCTGAACCTGCGCCTGTGGTCTCTCCAAACCCCGCTACAACTCCCTTTCTAGTCCTTCACTCGGCCTCAAGGTCCGGGGCCCATGGAGGAAACTGAGACGCTGAAAGGCGGCCGATAAGAGGGCCCCCGGGACGCGCAGGGGCTACACAGTCACCGCGTTGGTCTCCCCGCCCTGTAGCCCGGGCTTGGCATCCCCCTTCGCGCGCCTCTGCGCCGCAGGACCCCGAGTCCCTCTCGCTCTCCATCCAGGGGTCGCCAAAGGAGCCTACTCAAGGAGACAGCGGAGGGGGCAGAAGTTGAAAATATCTGGATAGAAATACCTTCCCATCCCAAAGGCCGGACAACTACAGGCCTG
>SJYC01100705.1:0-39532 GCA_006408675.1 Madoqua kirkii
GTGTGGAAAGAGCCGAGAGCGCGGCGGGGGAGGGACTGCTCGGAGGGAGCGGGGAAGAAAGACCTGCATAGCTACAGCCAATCAGGGTCGCCCTTGCGGCTCTTAAAGAGAAAGGCGCCCCCTTGGCCTCGGCTGCTCGGGCTCCCCGGGGCCGGACGGGCCGTCCGCAGGGCAGTGGGCAGCCTCCGCCGGGGGCGGGGCGCGGGGGAGTGGGTCGAGGGGGCTGTGGCTGCAAGGTCAGGGAGCCCGCAGAGTCTCCACACTACTTGTGCTGCTGCTGCGGTGGTTTCCCCAGTTCCCCGAAATACCTTTCCCTATTGAAAAAGACTTCTTTTCCCTCCCCTCTTTGAAGCTACAGGCTGGAGAATTTGCAATCCTATTCTCAAATCGCAGCACAGGCTAAGGCCAGATCTGGGATGACGATCAGAAGTTCCTGTGTCTCCCGGCTCCTATGGCTCTGGGGCCTGTGTGGAGGGGATGGAGGCAGCCGCTCGCTCGGTTCTTATTTGAACAACTGCAGCCAGGCACACAGTAGGTGCTCAGATAGCGCCTGTCAGATGATAAATGATCAAGGGGCCAGTTAGTATCCAGTCGGGCCCGGCCCACTTGCGCGGCACCTCAGCCTCGCAGCTGTTCGTGGCAAATCTTCCTCTAGCCAGTCGGCTTCTGGACTGTCTTAGCCTTGAAGTCAGCCCCCGTTGAGAATGGGGCTTTAGGGGGGAAAAAAAATCACGCAGAACGTTCCAAGGCAAATGAACCTAAGAAAAAAATCTTGTCTGCTCATTCCCCCTAAGGCAGATAATTTAGAGCTCCCTAGGGAGGAGTTTCCTTCTTGTTGTTCAGTTGCTCAGTCATGTCCCACTCTTATTGCGACCCCGTGGACACCAGGCTCATCTGTCCTCCATTATCTCCTGGAGTTTACTCAAATTCATGTCCATTGAGTCAATGATGCTATCTAACCATCTAATCTTTGCTCTTCTTTCCAGCTGGCAAATTCTGTAAATGTGAGTTTGAAAGGAGACTATTATGTTGACAAAGCTGACTTCGGAATCAGCCCTTGTTAGTAATTCTTTCCAGCATTCTGTGGAACATGCTGTGCGCTCAGTCATGTCCGACTCTTGGTGACCCCATGGACTGTAGCCCACCAGGTTCCTCTGTCCATGGGATTTTCCAGGCAAGAATACTGGAGTGGGTTGCCATTTCCTTCTCTAGGGGATCTTCCCGACCCAGGGGTCAAACCTGTGTCTCTTGCATCCCCTGCATTGGCAGGCAGAACCAGTAATGCCACCTGGGAAGCCCTCTCGAATTGTCTGAGACAGAAAAAAAAAATTACCCTGAATTGATTACTTGAAAGGGCCACACATAAGCATCTTGTTGTTAGCAGACCTGAATCAGTCCAATCAGCCAGAAGAAAATAATGTATAATTTAAAACTGACCCAAGATATGTGACTTGTGGAATGGGGGCCACTGAGTCAGTGTTAGGGTGTTGCTTCAGACAAAGCTGAAATTATAGAATGAAAGGATACTTGCCAGGCCATCAGATAAATGTCAGCACTGTCATTAGACCAGTGAGACAGCAGAACACGAAACGTCTGTGTGTGTGCTAAGCTGCTTCAGTCGCGTCTGATTCTTGGCGACCCACCAGGCTCTTCTGTGCATGAGATCCTCCAGGCAAGAATAGTCCCCTGAGACAAAAGAACATAAAACTTGAGGCGTCAGTTTCATCAACCTGCTCAACCTTGGTTTCATACTGAACCACTTCTTCTCATGTTCCCTCTGCTCTCCACAACCCCCAGACCCACACACTCCCTGTGGCTCTCTCTTCAGCCTGTCCTTTATCTCAGCGTGGACTAGTTGCTCTGTCAAAAGCCTCTCTCTGGGTTATCATAATGACTCACCCCACCATCACTCTAACCATTCAGTCATTATTAGGTACCTGCTAGGTGCTAGAACTGATGGATGCTGGGGATACGAGGATGGATAAGATGTGGTCCCTGCCCTAAAGGAACTCTCCATCTAGGAGAGAAGACAGATCTAATAAATGTAACCTCTTGGCTATGAACTGGAAAGGGCAGCAAGGTCCAGTCCATTATCTGGGGAAAAAAAATTGTCGGGCATCATGTGGATTTGGTTTGGCCAAAAAGTTCGTTCGGGTTTGTAAGCCTTTCTGGAAAACCCTGAATGAACTTTTTGCCCAATCCAATACCTACAAAGAGTCTGGGTGAGGGGTGACCAAATCACTCCTCATGTGGCCTCAGAGATCCTTATCTGTTAGTTAAACTACTCTAGCTTGAATTTAAGTGAGCATCTTCCTGTCGTCCTGCCCACAGGTCAGACTGGGTACTGCCCAATCACTTTATCTGGTTGAACTCAGGATAGGGAGGGGGATGTTTTTATGTTTTGGAGGTGGGAGGAAGTGCTCTTCAGGCCCTTCAGATAATACTTACAAAAGAGGGGTGACAGAAAACAGCCCCTCCAGGTCTAGCCTCAGAGTGAAATCTCTATAGAAACAAGGTGTTATCCTCTTGCTAATAATGAACATCCCCTGTAGTATGTTACGCCGTCAGGACTCCTGTCTCTTTTCTCCATCTTGCCAAAGACCCTAGTATATTCTCTTAGCTTCAGGTCAAAACCCTAGAAGTGGATGAGTGATCATCTCATTCACGGAACAGTAACCTTTTTATTCTGTCAAACAAATCATTACCAAAAATGTGATAAGATCCCTAATAGTGGTATGTGCAGGATAAAGTCGGGGCATGACGGAGGAGTAGTTAATTCACACTAGAGAGGAGGAGGTTTGCGGTAACTGGGAAAGGTTTTCTTTTTCTGGAACTTGATTAAAAAAAAAATGACATTGTGGTAAAGTACACAGAACATGAGATTGACCATTTTAAACGTTTTAAAGTGTTCACTTCAGTAGTGTTAAATGTATTCACAATGGCGTGTACCTAATCTGTAGAACTTTTTCACCTAGCAAAACTGAAACCCTATACACATCAAACAACTCTCCGTTTCTCTGTCTCCCTACTCCCTGGCAGCCACTATTGTGTTTTCTGTTTCTTTGAGTTTGACTCCTCTAGATACCTCATAATACAGTATTTGCTGTGTTGTGACTGGTTCAGATCACTTAGCATAGTGTCTTCAAGTTTCATCTATATTACAGCATGTGTCAGAATTTCCTTCCTTTTAAGAAAAAGCTAAATAATATTCCATTTTGTGAGAAATGGCAACCCACTCCAGTATTCTTGCCTGGAAAAATTCCATACAGTCCACATGGTCACGAAAGAGTCAGACACGCCTCAGCAACTGAGCCTGAGCATACCTATAGCACAGCACGTCTTAATTCAGAGTGGCCTCGTGTGGCTCCTGGCTACATATTAGACAGCACAGTTTTGAAGGATGACTAGTTTACTAGACATGGTGGAGGGCATTCCTGGCAGAGAAAGCAGTGTGAGCAAAAGCTTTTGCCTTTGTCACTTAGAGAGGTATCTGGAATATCCAAAGTGAAACTAGGCGTGTGCAAGAAAGAGGAGTGTGAGCTGGAGATGAAAAGTCATGCAGTGGGCAGCCCATGGAGGGTGTCTTTCATGCCCTGCAGAGCAGGCAACGTGGTAGGTGAGGGGAGTCGCTGATTGGCTTTATGCAGTGTAATAATATCAAGCTTGCATTTCAGCAGGACCACTCTGGGGGAGCTGTGGAGAATGATGGACGGCACGTAGAGAGAGCTAAGACTGGAGGCAAGAAGAGCTATTAGGACACCATGGTAAGAATCTGGTCAGTGGATGAAGAGGATCTGAAGCAAGACACAGGTACAGGTTCTGAAACAGAAGTATTAGAGAGGAGATGATAAAGCCGGAGAAACGCAAAGAGAAGCACCAACAGGATTTGATGCTTGACTGAACAGGAAGGAGGAGAAATAAAAAGGACAGGATTCTTTTGGGGGTCTCTGGATTGCGTATTCAGGTAAAACACAATGCCACTTACTGAAGTGCCAAATCATACTGTGTTCATTACCATTTAATCACTCTAACCATTCAGTCATTATTAGGTACCTGCTAGGTGCTAGAACTGATGGATGCTGGGGATACGAGGATGGATAAGATGTGGTCCCTGCCCTAAAGGAACTCTCCATCTAGGAGAGAAGACAGATCTAATAAATGTAACCTCTTGGCTATGAACTGGGAAGGGCAGCAAGGTCCAGTCCATTATCTGGGGAAAAAAAATTGTCGGGCATCATGTGGATTTGGTTTGGCCAAAAAGTTCGTTCGGGTTTGTAAGCCTTTCTGGAAAACCCTGAATGAACTTTTTGCCCAATCCAATACCTACAAAGAGTCTGGGTGAGGGGTGACCAAATCACTCCTCATGTGGCCTCAGAGATCCTTATCTGTTAGTTAAACTACTCTAGCTTGAATTTAAGTGAGCATCTTCCTGTCGTCCTGCCCACAGGTCAGACTGGGTACTGCCCAATCACTTTATCTGGTTGAACTCAGGATAGGGAGGGGGATGTTTTTATGTTTTGGAGGTGGGAGGAAGTGCTCTTCAGGCCCTTCAGATAATACTTACAAAAGAGGGGTGACAGAAAACAGCCCCTCCAGGTCTAGCCTCAGAGTGAAATCTCTATAGAAACAAGGTGTTATCCTCTTGCTAATAATGAACATCCCCTGTAGTATGTTACGCCGTCAGGACTCCTGTCTCTTTTCTCCATCTTGCCAAAGACCCTAGTATATTCTCTTAGCTTCAGGTCAAAACCCTAGAAGTGGATGAGTGATCATCTCATTCACGGAACAGTAACCTTTTTATTCTGTCAAACAAATCATTACCAAAAATGTGATAAGATCCCTAATAGTGGTATGTGCAGGATAAAGTCGGGGCATGACGGAGGAGTAGTTAATTCACACTAGAGAGGAGGAGGTTTGCGGTAACTGGGAAAGGTTTTCTTTTTCTGGAACTTGATTAAAAAAAAAATGACATTGTGGTAAAGTAACAGAACATGAGATTGACCATTTTAAACGTTTTAAAGTGTTCACTTCAGTAGTGTTAAATGTATTCACAATGGCGTGTACCTAATCTGTAGAACTTTTTCACCTAGCAAAACTGAAACCCTATACACATCAAACAACTCTCCGTTTCTCTGTCTCCCTACTCCCTGGCAGCCACTATTGTGTTTTCTGTTTCTTTGAGTTTGACTCCTCTAGATACCTCATAATACAGTATTTGCTGTGTTGTGACTGGTTCAGATCACTTAGCATAGTGTCTTCAAGTTTCATCTATATTACAGCATGTGTCAGAATTTCCTTCCTTTTAAGAAAAAGCTAAATAATATTCCATTTTGTGAGAAATGGCAACCCACTCCAGTATTCTTGCCTGGAAAAATTCCATACAGTCCACATGGTCACGAAAGAGTCAGACACGCCTCAGCAACTGAGCCTGAGCATACCTATAGCACAGCACGTCTTAATTCAGAGTGGCCTCGTGTGGCTCCTGGCTACATATTAGACAGCACAGTTTTGAAGGATGACTAGTTTACTAGACATGGTGGAGGGCATTCCTGGCAGAGAAAGCAGTGTGAGCAAAAGCTTTTGCCTTTGTCACTTAGAGAGGTATCTGGAATATCCAAAGTGAAACTAGGCGTGTGCAAGAAAGAGGAGTGTGAGCTGGAGATGAAAAGTCATGCAGTGGGCAGCCCATGGAGGGTGTCTTTCATGCCCTGCAGAGCAGGCAACGTGGTAGGTGAGGGGAGTCGCTGATTGGCTTTATGCAGTGTAATAATATCAAGCTTGCATTTCAGCAGGACCACTCTGGGGGAGCTGTGGAGAATGATGGACGGCACGTAGAGAGAGCTAAGACTGGAGGCAAGAAGAGCTATTAGGACACCATGGTAAGAATCTGGTCAGTGGATGAAGAGGATCTGAAGCAAGACACAGGTACAGGTTCTGAAACAGAAGTATTAGAGAGGAGATGATAAAGCCGGAGAAACGCAAAGAGAAGCACCAACAGGATTTGATCTTGACTGAACAGGAAGGAGGAGAAATAAAAAGGACAGGATTCTTTTGGGGTCTCTGGATTGCGTATTCAGGTAAAACACAATACCACTTACTGAAGTGCCAAATCATACTGTGTTCATTACCATTTTAATGATGCCTCTCTTGAAATATTTTCATGGTGACTGAAGTTTAGAACTGTTTCTGGCATGTTGTAAGGAATCCATAAATATTAGTCATCATCAGCATTATTATCTTATCAATCATTTTGGGGATGGGACTGAACAAATAGGAGCAAGCTCAATAAGGAGAAAAAAATCTTGTTTTGGACACCCAAGTGAAACTGTCCAGTAGGTTGTTAAATATACATATAGACCTGGAACCCAGCAAAGGTTTGGGCTGGAGAAAATAACTTTAAATAAATATATATATATTTGGCTGTATCAGGTCTTAGTTGCAGCATGTGAACTGTTAATGACAGTTCAGTCACTCAGTTGTGTCCGACTCTTTGCGACCCCAAGAACCACAGCACTCCAGTCTTCACTATCCATCACCAGCTCCCAGAGTTTACCCAAACTCATGTCCATTGAGTCAGTGATGCCATCCAACCATCTCATCCTTTGTCGTCCCCTTCTCCTCCTGCCTTAGGGTCTTTTCAAATGAGTATGTGGGATCCATTTCCCTGACCAGGGATCACATCCAGGCCCCCTGCATTGGGAGTGTGGAGTCTTAGCCACTGGAGCACCAGGGAAGTCCCTGGAGAGAGTAACTTAGCTGTAGTTTGGTTTAGTAAAATCCTGGCGGTAGAAGCAGTCACCCAGGGAAGGTCAGAATGAGGCTCAGAACAGACTTCCGGTGAACGGCTATCTTCGAGACAAGACGGGCAAAGAAAGGGAAGCCAGTGTGGACCAAGGACAGAAGAGAGATGGGGAAGAAGGAGCAGAGTGTGGGAGCGCAAACTCGAACCCTACAGAAAGGCTAGGGAGGATGGGAATGAGGAGCCCACTGCAAAGAGGCCATCCCTGACCTTTGCCAAGGCCTTTTCAGTGAGTGATGGGAACTGTCGCCTTTTCAGTGAGTGATGGGAACTGTCTTTACACAAAGGTCGTTTAAGATAAGGAGGAGATGCTCGCTTAGGCAGCCTGTATACTAAAATTGGAATGACACAGAGAAGATTAACATGGCCGCTTCGTAAGCTTGATGTGCAAATTTGTGAAGCATTCCATATTAAAAAAATAATAATAAGGAGGAGGAGACAGCATGGTATACCTGTATAAGTTTACTTTTAAGAAACTTGGCAATATTTAAGAAGAGATGAGAGAGGTGAAATTTAGTGTGCATATATGGATTTAAATGTGAGGGATTTGAATATATTCAAATTTGGGGAGAGGGAAAGATAATGAAAGGTCAAAGTTCAGATGTATGAGAAAGAGGATGCTTGATGGAGCTATTTTCCTAGGGCTGGGGGAAGGTTAGACAGGGTGGGATCAGGTGATCAGCTGGTTGGCCTAACTTTGAACAGAGGGAAAATTTCCTCCTGGAGACTGGAAGGAAATGGGGCTTTCTAGACGGTGCAGTGATAAAGAAGTCACCTATAATGCAGAAGGCCGGGATTCGATCCCTGGGACGGGAAGATCCCCTGAAGAAGGAAATGGCAACTCACTTCATTATTTTTGCCTGGAAGATCCCAAAGACAGAGGAACCTGGAGGACTGCAGTCGATGGGGTCGCAAAGAGACGGGCATGACTGAAGAGGCTCAGCACACGGGCATGGGAGGAAATGAGGATAAAGGAAGACTGCGCTTGCTGCAGGAGCCACTCCAGTGAGGCAGGGCGCCCTGGTGGCTGCTGGCTCCAAATGGAAGGTCAGACCGCCTGCCAGCCAAGCAGAGTGGGAATCTGGTGGAAAGGTGGAGAAAAGTGATGAGAGATCCCAAGATCTGTTGAGCAGAATGAGAAAGGAAGCTGACCAAGGACCTGAAAGAGGTTACTGAGTCAAATTAAGGGCCCAGCGTAGAATGGATGCCATGAGCTTGTCATGGCATCAGTCCGCACAGTCACAGTGATGCAGCCTCACTGACAGGATCTCCAGATTGAAGTGGGGTCGGGGCTTAAGAGGGGGACAGGAGATCCAGGTACCTGAGTCAGAAGTTTGTAAGGAGTCCAGGCTGCTGGGAGGAGATGGAAATGAGATCAGAAGGAAGCTAAGAACTCACAGGTAGCAAAGGAAGCAAAGGCACTGAGGTTTTAAAGGAGTTGAAAGGTAGATTTCTACTTGTTAGGAAATGAGAATAGGGAATTCCTCAGCAGTCCAGTGGTTAAGACTTCACACTTCCAATGTAGGGGGGTGTGGGTTCAAGCCCTGGTCGAGGAACTAAGATCCCCCATGATGTATGGTGCAGCCAAAAAAAAGATGAAATGAGTATAAAGGAAGCAGTGGCCACTGTGCACCAGGAGTGGGATTTGGAACTTCAGACCAGCAGAGGCAGAAGAGTGTCCACTGATTAGCTCCAAGGTGAGGCAGAGGATTCTAGAGGAGGGGCAGCGGCCGGAGCCGAGGAGGCTGGTAGATCAAGACGGCACCTCCACAGGGGACTGAAGTCCCACAGGGTGGCATTCAGGTTTAACTGGAGAAGATGGTGAGTCAGGTGCCCAAGGATCAGGGGGATGCTTCTGAAACCAGGACAGAAAACAGCTCTCAAATATCATTGAATGATTACAAGATAATATATTTTATTGTGTTGTTCAGTTGCTAAGTCATGTCTAACTCTTTGTGACCCTATGTACTGCAGCCAAGCTTCCCTGTCCTTCACCAACTCCTGAAGCTTGCTCAAACCCATGTCCATTGAGTGGGTGATGCCATCCAACCATCTCATCCTCTGTCGTCCCCTCCTCTTCCTGCCTTCAATCTTTCCCAGCATCAGGGTCTTTTCCAATGAGCTGGCTCTCTGCATCAGGTGGTCAAAGTATTGGAGCTTTAGCATCAGTCCCTCCAATGAATATTCAGGGTTGATTTCCTTTAGGATGGACTGGTTGGATCTCCTTGCAGTCCAAGGTATTCTCAAGAGTCTTCTCCAGCACTACAATTCAAAAGCATCAAATTCTTCAGCGCTCAGCCTTCTTTATGGTCCAGCTCTCACATCCATACATGACTACTGGACAAAACAACTCTGAGAGATACTGGAAGAAAACTGTCATAGCCAGGGACCAAGACTCTGGCCAGTAGTATGTGCCTTGGATTAGAAGTTGCTTCAGGGAGAGAGACAGAGAGAGAAAGAAGATGGAAGTATTGGATGGTAACACTGCCTGTAGGAACCGTGAGTGACATTGCTGGTGAGGTGTGTAGTCTGGCGTGGTCAGGAGGGCCTCACGGAGCAGGTAGCAGGCAGCAAGGCCCTGAAAGATAGAGTGACCTGGTAGTGACCCCCAGCTGGAAAACTGTGCAAGGATTGGCTCAGAGACTGGAGTGAGCCTGGCAAAAGATTGACTATCTATCTAAGGTTGTATTCCTCTAAAGCGTAAATACAAAATTAAGGGGAAAAAAAGGCATCAAAATATTTGACGATGGATACAGCAGGGGAAGGAGGAGGTGGGATGGACTGAGAGGGTAACACTGACATGTGCACACTGCTGCTGCTGCTGCTGCTGCTAAGTCCCTTCAGTCGTGTCCGACTGTCACTGCCATGCGCAAAATAGTCAACTAGTGGGAATACTGTAGAGCGCCGGGAGCTCAACTCAGTGTCTGTGATGACCTGGAGGGGTGGCAGGGAGACTTAGGAGGGAAGGGATATGAGTACAGAGCTGATTCAGGCTTCCCTGGTGGCTCAGACAGTAAAGAATCTGCCTGTAATACAGGAGACCTGGGTTCAATCCCTGGGATGGGAAAATCCCCTAGAGGAGGGTATGGCAACCCACTTGAGTATCCCCTGAACAATGCTGGAGAATCCCACAGTCCCGGAGAATCCCCATGGGCATAAGAGCCTGGCAGGCTATAGTCCATGGGGTTGCAAAGAGTTGGACACAACTGAGTGACTAAGCACAGCACAGCACATAGCTGATTCACGCTGTTGTGTAGCAGAGACCAACATAACATTGTAAAGCAATTATATTCCCATTAAAAAGATGTTTGTGGAGGGAAAGCAGTTCCTTGGTGGTTCAGCAATTGGGACTCTGCACTATCACTGACAAGGGCGCAAGCTCAATTCCTGGCTTGTGGATTTACATGCCTATGGTTTTCTTAAGTAAACCTATATTTTGGCGACAGGAACTACAGTGTTGAGAAAATGATCCAGGTTTGGCATCTGAAAATGGGGTTTGAGTTGACCTCATCCCTCTGAACTAGCCAGTCTGAGTACTCTGGTGGTTTGGATGATGATAGTCTCTTAACTCTTCAGTTTCATCCTATGTACTATAAGAAGAAGAATATAAGAATAAAACAGCTTCATGCTGGGAATGCTCTCTGTGCAGTTTACCTAACGATCTTCTTTTTTTCATGTGCAAAATGGAGACATCCCCTTTCCTCACCGGACTAGAGCTCAGGACAGGGTTTGATACCTTGAGAGTGCTGGATATCTGATAGTTTTTCAATCAGGCCAGAGAGATAGGCTCCATGCAGTTACAAAACCTGCCTGTCCAGGAAGCCATGGTGCTTCGGGGGCCCCAGACTGGGTGAGCTGGAGGGGTTCAGGATTCGCTTAACCCTAAGCGAACTATGAAATAAAATCTCCTGCTCTCCTTTATCAGAGCTAATCATTTAGGGTATCCCGCATTGCAGGCAGATGCTTTACCTTCTGAGCTACCAGGGAAGCCCTCTAATCATTTAGGGCAACTCCTCCAGCTCAGGAAGGAATGGGCTCTGGATGAAGGGGGTGGGGGCAGGGGCGTGAGGAGAAAGCCAGCCTCTCAGGTGAGGTGCATGGACAGAAATGTCAAACATAACCCTCTTGCTGCTCTCAGGATGAGAAAACCACTCACAGGCTTTAGAGGAGAGTGATTTCAGGGAGCATAACGTTGGGAGGTTAGCCTCCAAGATTATGGGAAGATTGGTTTTGAGATACAGCAACATCACAGTGGATAGAAAATGCATCTTCTCAGCTTCCTCCATTCTCAGGAGGGTTGACATTCCTGCTTCTGTACTAAATGGGTTGGAAAATTTTTCCCATTAAGATTTTATACATTAGCAAACAGATTTTTATCCACTGAGCCACCAGGGAAGCCCAGGAAGGGGTTTTCTTTTAACAAAACTCCCCTGCCTTAGTGCTTCAGGCACTTTCCCCCCTTTCCTGACCACTCTTCAGAGAGCGCTGCAATTTGGCAGCAGGAAACTGGCCTTTGAAATAGCCCATGAAGGCCCTTAGTTCCGAATTCATAGATCAGGGGGGTCCACTTAATGAAAAACCACTGAGGATTGAAACCAACCCAAACCCAGCTCTGATGTCACCTGTCAGTAACATCCTGCCTCGAGCATCTTTCCAAGTTGTCTTCAGGTTGACTCAGTGAACAGACCTTCATTAGGCATCTGTCTATTTAGTCTCCTTCAGAAGCAAGCACTGAGCTCAGCTCCAGGTTCAGAAGAGTACATGACTGTGCTCCTGGACTCACCAGTAGAGGAGGCAAAGAGGGATCAAATAATCACTACAAGAAGTGTATGCCACAATGTATATGGAATCTAGAAAAATGGTCAGGAAATGGTACTGATGAGCCGATTTGCAGGGCAGGAATAGAGACATGGAGAACAGACTTTGGACACATAGGGGGAAGGAGAGGGCGGAACGCATTGAGGGATTAGCATTGAAACATATACGCTACACCATATGTGAACTAGATCGCTAATGGGAAGTGGCTGTGTATCACGGGCTTTGCTCCACGCTGCACTCTGTGACAACCTAGAGGGGTGGTGTGGAGAGGTGTTGTTTTATGGCCAACACAATATTGTCCAATTATCCTCCAATTAAAAAATAAAAGGAACGTATGCCGCAGTCTCTAACAAATGCTATGGAGGAACCATCCCTTTTATGACCCAGTCATGACACGTTAATATTCCACCACGTCCCCCTGTGACCAACATCTGGCTCAAAACAAGGTCCCACAAACCAAACACACTCCTCCTCTATCTGTCTCTTTCCCAGCCCCTAAATGCCAGCTCTCTGAAACAAAAGAACAATCCCTTTTGTTGTGGCAGAAGAAAGACAGCATTGAGTTTTCACCCACATCTCTTCCAGCTCTCCGGCTCCCTTCTCCCCACAACACCCACCCCCAGTTCGTTCAGGATCGTTATTTTGGTTTTCCAAGGGCAGATAAATGCAGAGAAGCTCCTATTTACTTCTCAGCGTTAGCTGCTGTCATTGTTTCTGTGTCAATGACCTCTTTGTCCTCCCGCTGTTGTCAGTTACCATGGGCTGCTCTGAAGGCGAAGGCCCTGTGGTTTTCCAGCCCGGAGAGGGCATTTGTCAGTGGAGTTCAGGAATGTCAAAAGGGTGACCCAGATTTGCAGCACCAGAGGGAAAACTGGCTCATTGCGAATATCCTGTGTAGTCAAATGGGGCGTATTCTTGATGTGAGGGAACAAATGGGTTTGTAGGAAAAGTTAATTGTGGGACTCACTACTTAAGGATCTCAAGGCCAAGCAAATACATCTGCCCCCAAGTCCGCAAGTTACCAACTATTTCTTAAATGCCTGCCATTCATTTCCAAAAAGGAACGTGTTGCATTGACTTTTCTCCAGTTAGAAACTCTACAAGAGGAAAAAAAAGTTTCCAAATATAAATAGGCCTGAGTTGTTTTCATCATATTTCTTCAAAGCTTCAGTGCTTATCACAAAATTTGTTTTCCATTCCTTTTGGAATGTAACATACTGATACAAAGATGCTGTGAGAATGAGGTGGGTCACAGACTCCCAGAGTTGGAAGTGAACTGCTAAGTCGCTTCAGTCGTGTCCGATTCTTTGTGACCCTATGGACTGTAGCCCACCAGGCTCCTCTGTCCATGGGATTCTCCAGGCAAGAATACTGGAGCGGGTTGCCATGTTCTCCTCCAGCGGATCTTCCCAACCCAGGGGTCGAACCTGAGTCTCTTGCATCTCCTACATTGGCAGGGGGGTTCTTTACCACTAGCGCCACCTGGGATGACCCTTAGAGGTCATCTAGTCCTACCCCCTCATTTTACAGGTGAGAAATGGAGGGAGAAAGAAGCGAGTGGTTTGACCAACAGTAAGTGGCAGAGAAGACACTGGAACCCAGCTCCTTGACTCTGATAGGTGCTCCTCTGCACTGTCCCTCGTGAAGTTGCAGTTACAGCCACTGGGATACAGTGGGCTCCCTAACAGCTTTCTTTCCAAACACATTTTTTTTTTTTTTTGACTACAGTGTTTTGATATACAATGTTGTGTGTTTCAGGTGTACAGCAAAGTTATTCAGTTATGCATATACCCTTTTTTTTTCAGAGTCTTTTCCCATATAGGTTATTACAGAATACTGAGTTTAGTTTCCCATGCTATGCAGTAGGTCCTTGTTATCTATATTTCCCTAACAGCTTTTTACTGCGACTCTCTAGTCTAGAACCCTGGTACCATAACTTCCCTTTTGTGACCTATAGGAGGTAATGGAGCATTTTGCCTTCTCTTTTTCTACACTCTTCTCCTGAAAATGGGACCCTTTCCTTTCAGAAACCACTTCATGTGGTTCTGGTGGGTTTAACATCACTCTGCTTGGGCAAGCAGACAACCTGGGCCAGCCAATTCTGATACCCTACGTCTCTGGGCAGGAACTTGATCAGGCAAGTGGTGGGCATGAGACTCAAGCAGAGGAAACTGAAGTTGCCTAGTGATTCAGATGGAAAAGAATCTGCCTGCATTGTAGGAAACTCGGCTTCGATCCCTGGGTCAGGAAGATCCCTTGGGCCAGGGCATGGCAACTCACACCAGTATTCTTGCCTGGAGAATCTCATGGACAGAGGAGCCTAGTGGGCTACAGTCCACGGGGTCACAAAGAGTCAGACAGGACTTACAGACTAAAACAGCAACAATCCAGAAAGCAACTTATTTTTAGGTCACTTTTAGGAGGTGGTTGCTTTCCTTCTTTAGTACTGAAATCTGTTTTTGGACTTGATTCCATCATAAATTCTAATTTTCCTGGAGTGGGTAGTTCCTTTACTGGACCAAGTACAAGATGAAATTATTTTTCACCATCAGCCCAATCATATCTACTGGTCATCCTTAGTGGCGCCTTTAAATTATATACTCACTACCCTTGCACTACTCAGGAAAAAAAAAAAAACCTGGACGTTTTCTCTTCTCATCAAATCTGAATCCTTTCTGATCCTTTGATAGGCTCCCTACTGATTCATTTACATTGCCTGCTTGGAAGGATCCATCTGGACATGAAGTCTCTACTGAACTGAGTAAAGGACTTCATAAGTATTTAACGAAGGAAAGAAACAAAGTTAATCACAATACTAAGAGGCCACTCTCAGGAGCTAGGAAATGTAATAGCCTTTAAAGATATATAAGCGATAACATGGATGTACCTGAGATACAAGTTCCATTGCCTTTAACTTCATATATAATAACCAAAAATCCAACAAGCTCTTGGGTCTTTTGGAAACAGCAAAGTTTGCTCTATTTCACAAGGCCTCTCCCTCTCCTAACTGCACAGTGAGTCCACTGGTACACAAAAGGTGGCTTTAGAAGCTCACGGATTGGGAAATTATAAAGCACCAGCAATGGAAGCAGTCAGGCCGACATGATGCACAACACGCTTCTAAGCCTGTGGAATGTCAGTCAAAGTCGAATTCAAATTCAGCAAGGTGTGCTTCTCCATTAAAATAATGGCCTGAGGTTTTACTGAGTAAGGATGTTTGTACAAAGTCATTTGAGGGGATTCATTAACATTGTTTGCTAAGTAAATACTTTAGCAGGCCACCAGAAACATTAATCTGGGGTGCAAAAAACATGTACCACAGTTAAACCAAAGTCTATTTCCTTTTATTTATCACGTTTTTCAAGATCTGTCTCAACAGCTTAAAACCCACACATTCTCTATCTTCTGACGGGAAAAAGGCAAACAGCTGGACATTAAGGAATGGCACAGCCTGACCCCAGTCAGCTCGGAAGCGCGCTGTTCAGCTGAGCCTGAGTGATTGGCGTGGTCACCAGAAGCCCCAAGCAGAAAAGATGCTACAGAGAGGTGTGTAGAGCAACCAGACTGCCAGGAAGCTCATTTGATCAGTTTCTTTGTAACCTAGTTTGGAGCATTTATTTATTAGAGGCAACAGGTGAGATTTTCCCGCAGACAGTGCCTTTTCACTGGATAACTGGAGAGGCCACCTGCCTGAGAGAGACACCTTTGGCATCTGATGAACCGCTCCCCCCGCCAGATGTGTCAGGGTTGATGGCTGGGAAGGCAGCTGCCCACCACAGCAGTGGAAAGACAACAGAAATATGGATGTGTGCACACGTAGGTGTGCGTGTGCTACGTGCTGCATCTTTAGAGAGGTTTCAAATGAAGTCTCCACTACGGCTGAGCAGTCCACAGACAGCCTTGCAGCCATTCTTACACGAACCCAGGTCCGGTTCAGGAAATAAGGAGTGTTTATGAGAAAAGCGTGAACCAGTCACCATCCCTCCCTTTCTCGTTCAGGTAGGGGTTACACGGACAGCGTACACCTGCTTGCCAGGAATCCCACTGAGTCTTTTTGTCCTCCCAGTGTTCATGGGAATTTTCCGAATCCAAAGGAATATATAGGCTTGTTGGACCCTCAACGATCAGATGCAGAGCGGTTGTTCCCAACTTCTTTCCTGCTGCCCCACTATTCAAATGAACGACTGTCTCCATCAGCTGAGGGGCCCAAGATACACCCCTTACCCAGCCCAGAAGGTCACACGCAAGAGTGGGGAGAGCAGACAAGAAAGCATGTCCCCAGAGATCTGGTCTGGCTCCCAGCCAACACCCAGCCTCACACCCCTTTCCTTGTTTGCTTCCTTAAAAGGAAAACAAACTGCTCTTTTCCTATCATCTCCTGTTATCTTCATACTTCAGAAACTAAACAGTACTTTGGGCTCAAGTCTTACTTGCATCCGTTTATATGAAACTTCTCCAGGCTTATCAGCCATGTGGAAAAATGTCTCCATGGTGGGGGGAAAAAAAAATCACAATACCGTGTGAAAAAGGAGCGGTAACAGCTGTTCAGATGTTGGGGCAAATAGTTTTCTATACTCTTGTGAAATCTTTGCAGTTGGTCAGGCCCCCAATAGCACCTGCTCCAGTTTCTTGGTTTTTGGAACATGCTTTTTTGTAAAGTCCTGCCAACTGTGCCATTGTTGTGCCAAGGTCATCGGCAGCCATAACACAAACTCTAACTGCAAGGGCAAAACACCAGGACAGTTACTAGAGGCCAGCTTGCTGTTCGGATGGGGTTGTGGGCTGACACCACAATTGAGGGTTAAGTCTAGAGGTTCACCTTGCCAGTTCAGTGAGGCATAGGGCTGACTCAGAGCACCAAACTCCCAGGAGGCTGAGGGCAAGGGCTGAGGGTAGGGGGCATGAACCCCCCTACTCGTGAGGCTCCAATGCTCATACATCCTGTTGAGGTCCTCCTTTTTTTAGTTACAAAACTATGTTTATTTTTTTAAAAAGAGGTTTTATGTCGTGAGCAGGGAATCCCAGCAGAGGCAGTTAAGAGGGTCTTGCAAACTAATTCACGTAGGCTGCAAAATGCCTGGTAACTACTCTTAGTCCTTGAAACAGCATCTCTCCACAGTAGTCACACTCTTTACCCTCTAATTTTCCAACTCACTTAGGTAAAACTGCTTAAACAATGAAAATTATTAGTTATCTGATTCAAGAGTCTGTGGGGACCCTTAACGTTTGTTTACCACACTGTTCTTAAGATAGGTTACAATAAAACCATTTGACAGAAAACTGGATGAAAAAAACATCTGGCTTTGATTCAGAAAGCTGACAGAAGTTGAGGTTTTAAGGACTTTCCTGGCGGTCCAGTGGCTGAGACTCTGTACTTCCCATGCAGAGGGCGTGGGTTTCATCCCCGGTTGGGGAACTAGACGTGGACATGCTGAATGGCATGGCCAAAAAACACAAGTAAAAGTTTTCTTTCTGAACTTAAACCTCAGAGATACAGGTAACTTAAAAAAAAATGAAAAAATTTCTAAATATAAAATGGAGACAACTCAGTCTAAAAACTCAAACAGAATATTAAAAATATTTATTAATAGAAAAAAGTTCAATGCATTCTACAGAATGAAAATGTTCAATCTTTTCTTATAGATACTTAAAGCCAGTGATCCCACTCTTCATTAGTATTCGCTAAAATCTGTGTAGCAGCTTCTTCTAGATTTAGTTACTTGTTCAGGACCAAAGTGAAGCCAAAGACACAAAAAATGAAACTTTAAACTGTGAGTAGCTGTTTAAAAAAAAAAGACTACATACACATAAATAGGATTACACACTTTAATCTGATCAACATGGAGAAAGTTGGGAGGACAGGAAAGAAACTGAGTTTCGGCTCTGTGTTCTGTATAACCAAAGGCTCCTTTTCCTAAGAGCAAATTGAGGTTTCAAAAACCAGATTTTATTAGAATATTTTGGGAACGCATACTGTGTGTAATCCAGGAAATACATTATTTGCAGGAAATAGGGAAATCATCATGGGCAATAAAAGATTAAAACAAAAGAAAGCACCAGGGTTTTGAGCAGGTCTAGTAACGTGACTACATCTGCAGAAACAACATAAATGGTTTTGACTGGCTGCTATGGAAACATGCTAATGAGGATTGGTCCATATCTTATCATCGTTTAAAACATGTTTCTTTGGAAAAATGGCAATATTGGCTGAAAGTAAAGCCATCCTTTAGACACCCAGCTTGTTGGCCTGGGTGAGAACAACTTTGAGAACTGGCATAAAAGCAGAGGTCTCACTGAAGTGCTAGTACTAACTATGTGGGTGTGAATAGTTAAGCCTTCTGAGTAGTTTCGGGTCTCGATGCTCCGCGCGATGTTGTGTAAACCATTGATGATTGTTGGTGAAAGCTGAAATCAAGGTGGAATAGAGAAAGAATTAAAGGAGAATCTTCCACGGGACCCACTATAAACATGAAATCCTGGCGTTTACTAGGAGTTTGAAATATACATTATTTAAAGAAATAAATAAACTGGTGAGCATTTCTAGAAAGTTTCCCAGACCAAACAACACATGAGTTATAAAATGGAACCACAACACAATGATTTATGTAAGGAATTATTTACGAACTACACATGCAAGATCAGCCAGGTATTTTCTTAGAGAAAAGCAGCCAGATCTCCTCCCTTAAATTGGAAAGTTAATGTCTTTCTCCACTTAATAGCTTTATATCTTCATTACTTTAGATATAGCCTCACACCTCTGAAAGTGTTTCCTTTGTACATGAAAAAGTTAGAGAGTCTTAATTATGACATTCTAAAATAGGGGCCCAATTTACCATAAGACCTTGTTGACAACAGAAACCCTGTACCCCTGGTCCACTTTCATCAGGAGAGCAACAGTCCTCGTTACTTGCTCATTCTTAACTGCTTTTTATAGTCCTGTCATCTCTTAAAATCATAAGACCTAGAGTTGTTTTTCCTCTCCATATCATTACTTGGCTTCCATACTTTTCAGAGAAGACTTTTTTTTTGCATCAGTCCATGGGCTACACTCCCTTTCCACTGATATAGTAATTTTCTCTGGTTGGGGTCTCACGCTAAATGGTTATTTTTATCTGATGGGACGGATATGGGGAATGGGGAAGAGGAATGCTAAAATGCAAAAGTATGAAAAACTCCAATATTTTTTTTTTCTCTCCAAGTGTTTTCATTAATTAAAAAAAAAAAAACAAAACAATTCTAGAGAGGCACGGAGAGGTGGCGGAACAGAGAACAGAAGACACAGGGTCTGCTCCTCACTGCTGACTGTCATCACAGGTACACACCTGACTCGCTCCACCTGTGGCTACATTTGGCATTGCCTCTGGGTAACAGCTATTGTCAAAGAAAAGGGTCAGAGTCTTAAGACATATCTGGTCTCTGGAAAAACAGAGTACTTGCCCACTCTTTGATTTCTTAATTCAAGGCACATATAAGTATGAACAGAAGGCCAGTCACCTTCAAGCCAATGTGGGCCAGTTTATATTCTGTTATAAAAAGGCTAAAACTTCTCTCTCTCACATACACATACAGCTCTATGCCCTTATCCCCAATGACTGAAATGTTAAGATTTAGACAGAGCAAAGCTTAGTCTGTAGCCATCACGATTATTCTGCCCCCAAACACACTCCATACTATGTACTGCACACTACATATGATACCCTACACACTATATACTACACACGATACACTACACACTACATACAATACCCTATCCATGACACGCAAGTGCTCATCAGACACATATGACTAGCAACCAGGAGTAAATGTTTATCATAAACCCTTCTTTTCCCATGAACTTACCGTCTGTTCCCTAAGTTTATCATACAGAAACTCCAAACGTTTGCTGGCATCATCTAGCTTCCTCTTGGTTTGCTGCAGGAGAGAAAAAACTAGAGATGCTATATTTGAACAACTTTTATCCCAAGAACTTACTCCATCTCATTTCACTGAACCTTTTAATCATGGTGTGGAACAGCTTTGTTTTACAAAGAAATGGCAATACTTTACACCAAGGAATTTGAACAGATGATTAGAACAGAGAACAGTTATCTACTGAGGCAAGGAGGGCCAGAGGTGTGCACAGGGGACCCTGGCTGGACCTCAGGGGCTCTGCAACACACTTAAGGTGTGTGTGTCCAACCACACTATGTCCACAAGCAACAGCGAGGGCCACCTGGAGGCAGCAATGGGTCATGCACTGCAGAAAAGGAGGCCAAACAGTTACTGTCCATTGAACAAGACCAATATTATGGGAGCTAGAAAGCAAACATATGGGTGAACTGTGGCATCTTTTTTTAACCTCAAGATACACTCAGTCACATTGGGTACATTTAATCCTATCTTATCCTGGGCCTTTCAAACACCAAAAAAAGAAAAAAGAGAAAATTATTTTCTGAAGTCTTAAGATTATTAACATAGAAGTGTTAAAAAAGAGTTCTTAAATGAGTCCTCCTACCCTTCTCCAGTACTCTAAGTATAGTGAGGGAAAACTAGTCCAAGTTTAAAATCATACTGTGATTAACTTAATGATCCACATTACACCTAGAAGTGATACTATTTTTCAATATTTATTGAATGCCTACTGTGTGCCACGCTGGGGAAGGTTTTGTGTCTCATGGAGCTCACACTGTACTGGGTGGGAAAAAGATAACTAAACAATGCGCTGCATGTCAGCTGGCGACGAGCAGCATGAAGAACATCCACAGGGCAAGGGCGTCGGCGGCGCTGGCCGTGCACGGTGCCGGGAGGGTCCGGGTAGCTCACGGGACACCTGAGCTGGCGCTGGGGACGGGTGTGCAGGAGCCCTGCCGTTCTGTGGGGAAGAGCCCCGGGCAGAAGCGGCAGGTACCAAACCCCCGATGCTGATGCCCGCTCGCTGTGTTTGAGGAAGGCACGTCTGTAGTCAGAAGGGGAGCGAGGAAAAGCTGAAGCCATCAAGGACAGCCTGACAAACCAAGCGGGCTGTAACATGCTGTAACGTTACTTTGTGTCGTTTGGACTGAAGTGAAAATAAGAGCAAAGCCATACCATCAACAGGATTTCGAGTACTGGATTAAAATGGACTTTTGTGGACAGTTCAAAGTCCTGGGCAGTGTCAGAACTTCTTCCCCAAATACTGACGGGAAGAGCCTGTCTTCTGCCTGGTCCTAGGTCACCAGAAAGGAGGTGACAGATACCGTGACCTGGAGGAGGTGAAGCTCAGCAAGAGTGTGCTAAGCCAGGCCGTGCCCTACGTGTCCTGCCAGCTTGTATTTACACTGACTTGCACCTGAAGGAAGACTGGAGTTTCCCCATCAGGACTGCTCCACTCTGCACGATGGTGCCCTCGTTCAGAGGTGTGCCCAGGAGACAGTATACACCTACCTGTTTTCAGCTTCACCTGCTCTGTTCCTCGCCTGGTCCTTCCATCACTCCCAGAATGCCAGGGGCTAAGGTTTATGTTAACTTTCCCCTGCCTTTGCCCTCCTGACACTGTCCGTACAGGGAACTGCTTTTCAAAAGACTAGCAGAAGGCGGCACATATTAATACTCAACGTCTGATGAAACAGCAAATCCCAGAGGCTGTGTTTTCAAGCAGACAACTGGCCAGCGACTAAACAAACACACTTGATGCTTGCTGGCAGAAACTGAAATTTCATCTCGAACAAGACTGGCTTTGTGGAATTACTGTTGTTGCCAATACACAGACATCCTCTAATAAACTAAGTCACATCAGTCACTTTGACTATGAATATGATTCCAATATCTAAAACACTGAACTGTTAAGGACTGCAAAATTAAAGATTGTCTATCTATTTTTAAGAGTTTTTTAAAAAAAGATGTTTTGATGTGGACCATATTAAAAGTCTTTATTGAACTTGTTATAATACTGCTTCTGTTTCATGTTCTGGTTTATTTGGCCATGAGGCATGTGTGATCTTAGCTCCCTGACCAGGGATTAAACCTGCATCCCTCGCACTGGAAGGCAAAGTCTGAACCACTAGACTGCCAGGGAAGTCCCTACTTCTAAAACCTTTAGACATACACTCTGAAAGAAACCCCAAGTCTGAGTTTCTTGTATTTTAGCATTCTGCCCTATTCTTGTGCCAGATGTGATGTCTGCCGATGAGTCAGTGGAGCTCAGAGGTTGAGAACATGAATTCTGGAGCCAGACTAGGTCTGAATGCTGGCTCTGCCTGGATTATATTGTAACTATTTTGTGTCTTAACTTCCTCTTCTGTAAATAAATATGACAAACCTACCTCCATGAGGTTGGTTTAAGGATTACATAAAAACAATTGAGTATGCTTTTATATGTAAAGCAAACCATACATAAATGCTAGCTTTACTACTTCTGTAAAAACTTTCAAATAAGACTTTAAGCAATAAATATAAAAGAGCTCCATAATGGAATCTTTTAATTAAGCAAAATAAAAAACATACAGGATCTGTGGCTGAAGAGAGGCAGCGCTGAATAAGATCCTCGAATGTGGTCTTTAGAATGAGGTGTTCATCTGGAATAGGCTTCTTGGTAATTTTTTCTGTTGGCAAAGATTGCACATGCTGGAAGAAATAATACCATTAAAATGAGCAGAAATGACCAGAAACTACCTGTATACAAAGTCCCGAATCTGTCATAAAGAGAAAACAACTAATTTATACATAGGCTATTCAAAATCAAACAAAAAAATGAACGTGTGGAATCACTTGAGATAAGCAAACAGAAAAATCAGATATTCAATAGAAGATACAGGTGGTCTTCCTACAGCTTCTGTTTTCGAAAACAGGGTCAGGTATAAAGTATTTGTTTAATCATGGAACATATGCTGATCACGACTGTATAAAACTTATGGGCAAGAGGACCATGCCGGTGAGAAACAAGGAACCAGGCGTTTATAAAGCTGGCTGGTGGGGGCGACCGCTTGCTTTGCTTGTTGGCTCCTTGTTTATTCCAACAGTCTTGGAGGTTCGTTAACTGGTCCTTTATCAAACTGTGAGATTAAATCTAAGGTTAGGATAGAAGAGACCATGACCTAACTGAATGCCTAAGATGGATAAATAAAGAAGGAATGTGTAAGTGCTTAAAGTTTTGACTGATTATACTCATTCGTAGAAAATATTAGGCAATTATGTACTAGGCACTAATGAATCAATATAGAAATAATCTTCTCTCTCAGGGAGTTTACAGGCTAGCAGGAGGGAAAGTTTAAAAATGTCACAAATGTATGTAAAATAGCAACTGTGGTTAAGTTCACATCACCGGAACCAACAGACAATATAACTGGAATTTAACTGAGGGGAAGGCTTTTTAAGGAAGTTTTATCAAAAGGTTAAGTAGGAGTTAAACAGGGGAAAAAGTGCATTCCAGACAGAAGAACAGTACACAGGAAAGTCATGATACAGGGACTGAAAGGAGGTCAGCTTGGTGGGAGCAGAGAGACAGCAAAGAGGAAGAGGAGCTGAGAGCTTCCAGATAATATGAAAAATGTTGGTCCTTATCCTAAGAACAGTGGGATGTGGTTAACACGTTAAGCAAGGATGAGCTAAGACCAGAGAAGAGATGGGTCATAGCAGATGCTGGCAGACCAGTGAGAGGCTCCTGCACTGCTGAAGACTGGAGACAAAGGGAGCATGGACTAGACTGGAAACACAGAGAAGGGATGGGAGAGAGATTTTACAGTAGTATCAGCAAGATATGGGGATAGATCGTTAAAGGAAAAAGAATATAAAGATGCCCAGGTTTCTGGCTGGATTAAATGGAAAGGATTATGGTGGCATTAACTGAAATGAGACACACCAAAAGACAAAGCGTGAGGTGCCTCAGAAACATCCAAGTGGACAGGGAGCTGGGTATCATGGCCTGGCTGAACCACACACAGCCATGGCGCTCTCCCTCTCCATGGTAACTGAAGTTCTGGTCCGGACGAGTGTCGCACGAACTCCCAGGTCCCAACACAAGTGAATGGCTTCACAAATGGCACAGACTTGTAATCATGGAAACTAACAATGCATATTAAGTGTATCTTCTTGTGAAAAGAAGCAGGTCCTCCCACCTCCATCAGAACTAGAGTTTATAATGCTACTGTTAATATCTAGGAACTTTCTTAACAGCAAAACATACTCTTGTGATAGACACAATCTTTATAAATTTGACTTCAATGAGTCAAAGACAATGACAGAAGAACTAGTTTTATATACTTGGGCAGGGATTTATTTCATCTTCTTATGTTGAACTGTGACCCAACCTCTTTATTTTTCATAAATAGATCAAGATCACCTTTTATGCCTATGTCAGTTACATGGAAACCTGATAAGATTTTTTCATTACTAAGAGCTCTGCCAACTAGCTGCTTGTATGTGAAAAGCAAGTATGAACTGATATCTCTATCCAAAGATCTGGCTATATTATTAGCTTTACACACACACAAGAAAAGATCGAAGTCATTGTATTTTTATCTTACATTTTAAAGGAAAAAACCCTTTGGAAACAGCTTCTGCTGAGCAGCCTTGGATGCCAATATGGATTCAACTGATCTTAAATTGTGGCTACTGATCAGATGAAACGAAATACTTCAACTGCCAAGCTACTGTTAACATATACTAGTAAATACATAAGCCCTTTCTAGAACGTTCACATATGGCCACGTCACTGGAAAATACTGTACATGTGTGATCTTAAAAAAAAAAGTTCTTTTTTACTTAAGTTGTCTAAATAGAAATCAACCTGAGATAACATAAAAGTTAACATGTTGAAAAAAACACACTGAAATAGAGCTATCCCCCACTTCCACAGACTCACCGTTACCTGCATGGTGTTTCCAATGGGAGCCCCAGGGGCACCTTCGATATTGGGCTTTGCAAACGACGGAGGCATGCCTGGTTGACTGAGGGGCTGCTGGATGCCACGGAAGGGCTGGCCGCCGGCGAGGTGTGGCTGCGGGAATGGAGCCTGGCTGGGCAGCGGTACTGGCGCTGAAGGCTGCTGCTGCTGCAGCATCTGTGACTGGGGGTCACCCAAGGGGTTCATGATTGGTGATGTGATGGGAACAGGAGGCGTAAAGTTCTCAGGCATCTTTTAAAAGATGGACACAAAAGGCACCGAGAGTAAGAAAATAATGATATAACAACATTTCCTCAGCTTTAAATGCAGGAGTTAGCCATCTGCAGCAACATGAGTGTAAACTAGAGATTAGCAGACTGAGTGAAGTCAGAAAGAGAAAGACAAATACCACATGACATCACTTACACGTAGAATCTAAAATACGACACAAATGGACAAACAGAAGAGACTGGTGGTTACCAAGGAGCAGGGGCTGAGCGAGGGATGGAATGGGAAGCTGGGGTGAGCAGATGTCAACTTTTATATATAGAATGGATAAAAAATAGGGGCCTACTGTACAGCAGAGAAATAGATCCTATATCTTATGATAAACCATGTGGAAAAGAACATATGTATGTATAACTGAATTAACTTTGCTATACAGCAGTAATTAATACAACACTGTAAATCAACTATATATCAATTTTAAAAAATAAATAAGGAAGTTAGATTATTCTGTGGTTAAAAAAACTTTTTAGTAACAGAACACTTTTGAAAATGGATTCTTCTGTAGAATCCTAGAGTAAAATGTAAAAGTAAAGCTAATCTGGCTAAGAGAGTTGGAGACTCAAACTTGGATCTTTCAGTCTCCCCTCTGCCTTCCACACTCATCCCATAATGCGCCAGAACCAAGGCATTGTTGAAAGAGGATGGAGAATTATATTTAGCTATACTGGGATAAGAAAAGCCAAAAATGTGTGTGTGTGTGGGTGTGTGTGTCAAGTGATCAGATATAATACCCTTTGCTGAGACCATCAAGTAATACCTTCTTAGTGATCAATCACGCCCAAAGTAGTGGAACAAGTTTCTGATTATCTCTGACATAATAGTGGGGGATTCTGTTCACTTAGTGGAGAAGGCAATGGCACCCCACTCCAGTACTCTTGCCTAGAAAATCCCATGGATGGAGGAGCCTGGTAGGCTGCAGTCCATGGGGTCACTGAGAGCTGGACATGACTCATTGACTTCACTTTCACTTTTCACTTTCATGCATTGGAGAAGGAAATGGCAACCCACTCTGGTGTTCTTGCCTGGAGAATCCCAGGGACGCGGGAGCCTGGTGGGCTGCCGTCTACAGGGTCGCACAGAGTCGGACATGACTGAAGCGACTTAGCAGCAGCAGTTCACTTAGTATCTCCCAGTTTTATGTTCTGGCCTCTCATTACTGTACTTGGGGGACAGAAATCGCTAGGCTAAATAAAAAAAAAAGGAGAAAATGGCTTGGGGTAAAAGAAAGAAGAATCTTATGCTATGCTCTAAATGATGCTCAGCTAACAAGGCTATTTCTTTTCATATCATATGTGATAGATAAAAATAGTCCAAAATATAATTATGAATTCATGATTACTGTTGGGACCCAAAACCAAAGTAACTCCTAAAAAAGAAATTCATTTGAGTAACCTGAAATTTTGTTTCCTACTCTTTGAAACAGACGTTGGGAATTTATATCTTGTCTTCTAAAAGGGGTTTAACTCATACCACTGTACTGTTCTGTATTTTCCTTCCCTTCATGGATTTGAAGATGTAACTTAAAATACACATATTAAGTATAGCGTCAGTAAGCTTTGCCTTTAAAGAACAGTGAAGTGTGGTGTGCTTCAGGTGGCTACATGATTGAGAGGACATCTGGGGGCAACTGAATAGACATCTTTTTCTAGTACCTTCTTCTTCTTGGGTCCTCTGTTCAAAGCTGGCGGATCATTCCAACCATTCTGAGGACCTGTAACAAATAATGGAGAGCATTTTCCTTTAGAATCCTGGAAAGAGAAAACTAAATTGTATCCATCATATAATACCTTCAAATTCTATCTTCACCCTGAGATAACTGTCACAAAAGTTTTACCAGCTGAGTTGCTGGGATCACTACGTAGCCCTGGATTCGCAAACTCATTATCAAACCCTCTGGCAATCACAGGGCCCTGGCTTAGAAAGCAGGATATCTTGATATTATTTCTTTTAAAGTGAAATAGCTGTGCTAAATTTAAGGACAGTAAAGCTTTTATGTCTATATTGGTACATGACTTTCAAAGATCAAACAATTCTCTCCCAAAATTAAAAAAAAAAAAGTTTCCTGATGTATTCAACACACACAAAAAAGAATAAAAGTAGCAATCTCCTATTTCCTAAGGAAGCACTTAAACATACGCAATTCAGCAAACGTGAATCATCCACATGGTAGAAACACTGTTCAAAAATAAAAAACAGCCCAACTACACAACACCAGTATGTTTTACTACCTTTGAGTTAAGAATTGTCTTAACTCAAAGTAGAAAAGTGCATTCAAATATCTGTAGTAAGATTTTTTTTTTCACTGCCACATACACAAAAAATTCCAGGTTGGCAGTAAATTTAAAATTCAACTACTGTCATCTTTGGTAAATTTTCTCCCCCTGCCCCAAATCTCCCAAAACCTGTCATCTCAAAGTGAGACAAGAACATCAGTAGCAGAACTCACTGAGGTATACTGAATGCTTAACTGCCTTTATCTTTAAAGGAAAAAGGAATGAGACATGCCAGAAGCAGGATGATTACTAAATCACAATATCATCACTTTACGTTTTATTAAGTTTTGTGTATCTTTAAAAGCAAAAAATTATTCTTCTTTAAACAAATTAAAATTCTTTCAGCATTTTATTTTTGCTCAATTGATATCCACAATATTAAATCACAACAAACGTGCTTCGCAAACCAAAGAACATAATGTCATAAAAATTTCTTTTAAAAAACAAGATCTTCTCCTAGCCAGCATGAACCCATTTGCCTTGATTTTAAAAACAGAACTACTTTTCTATAAGTCGACTAAGAGACAGAATGCCAAATGAGCCTCAAAACACTCAGGAGGCAGTCACAAAATATTAAACCACATGCTGCAAATTCTTACATTCTTAAACTTCTGGTTATACACAGACTAATGATTCAAGCCTCTCCCATCACATTCTGATCTTTCTTATATCTAAGACAATATTGGTACAGCCTTGTCTTTATGTCTACATCCAATATATAACTTTTTGGATTCAAGATCATTTGTGTCACTATGTTAATTTCATCAGTTCTAAGATTTGATTCAATTAAGAAGCAAATTTAAAAAATGATACTGGTCAGATTTAGGATATCATTGCTTTGAAGTTCACATGCATAATTGTGAATGTCCATTCATTAATTGTATTCAATGATTCGAAGATTTCCAAATATACATTCTGTAACTAATTCACCTTCCAATATAGATGCCTGGTCTTGCATTGACTGATTTTCTGTAGACAAAATGTAAAAATCACTTAAACAGTATTATCATCAAAGACATTCTAAACTCTACTCATTTTCTAATTGTTTCTGCTCCTTCTGTTAACTTCAAGAAAGAACAAACTACTTTTATAAGGAAAAAAAACATACTTTTAAATCAAATCACATGAAATGGTTTCTATCTAAGAAAGCCATCAGTTTGTGGGCAAAGCTCATTCATTTAAATGTGTCAGATCCAATTAGCTCTTAGACACTTTTATTCTATTATGCCGGCTGTTTCTTCAAAGAGAAAATTTTGTTCCTTTCTATTTAAGATAACATAATTTTTCAACTGTTTGTGTGGATTGTTTTTCTACTATTTGATCAATGAAGCTCAGTAACATCATGGTACAGGGAGGGAGGAGAGCACTGCCTAACATGTTTTAATTGTCCATTTTAGCATTATTTAAACCTTGAATCCAAATCAGCTGAGGACCTTGTAAAAATGCAGATGCTAATTTACTAGGTACAGCATAGGGTCTGAGAGTCTACTGTCCCGGCTAGCTCCGGGAAATGCCAATGCTGCAGGTCCAAGCCCTTTTTAAGTAGCAGGGTTTTACAAAGAAACGGGAGGGTTTCTGCCCTGTTGTGCAGACTTCAGCACTACCCTGCTGAACATAATCAGCACGTCAGACAACCTTAACGAGGGGTACTACTTTGCTGCTGGATCTGGGAGGCCCCCAAGGCCTGCATTCTGGAGGAACTGTAATTTCTGGGGTCACACCATGAATGTGAACATAAATGGGATCAGGCCCAGTGAGTGTGTAACCATCTCATACTGTCTTTTCTGTAAGAATACACAGATGTGCAGACTGTTTAGACAAGTCCTTAAAAGAACTGAAGGTTCTGGCAGTGGACAAGAGGAAGAAGGCTGGAAACTAATACAGCAACTCCAGAACTGTCAGATATTCAGGATGGGGCTAGGCCCCAGCCTCCAGGCAAAGCGTGTGGGGAAGGCACATAACAGGCACATACGCCTCACAGGAATGCAACTGTCTTCACACGCAGAAGCGACCTGATGTGCTGCTGGTGCCAGCGCAGAGGAGCGCTGCCACCACGGGAAACAGCATGGTGGGGCCTCGGGAAACTGGACACGGAATTACTATTTGAGCCTGCAATTCCACTTCTGGGCATATACCCCAAAGAACTGCAACCAGGAGCTGGGCAAATATTTGCATACTCCCGTTCACAAGCAGCATTATTCAGACAGCCAAATAGCCCCTGTGCAGACTTATAGGGGACAAACAAAATGTGGTATGGTATATACGTAAGAGCGGCTGCAAAGCAAAGGACCACCACGATCCCTAAATAATTCAGCAGCAGCTCTAAAAGCTCCGAAGATGCAAACTGTTTGGTGATTTGGATTATTATTCAGCTTTAAGAAGGAAATTCTGATACATGTTACAAACATGGATGAATCTTAAAGACAGTGAAACAGCCAATTACAAGAAGACAAAATTGTCTTCTAAAATGTCCTCTAAAAATGACTACTTACATGAGCTACATGGAATATATATAGACAGAAAGTAGAACACTGGTGACCAGGGGCTGGGAAAATGAAGAGTTCTAAAGGCTGCATAATTTCAATGTGGGATGATGAAAAACTTCTGCAGTTAGTAGCGATGATTGTGCAACAGTGGAAATGCACTGAATGTCACTTAAAAATGATGAAAACGGTAAATGTATAGTCTATTCTACATTAAAAACCTTAATACATGCACACATACACACGACATATGCCTATATGTGTATGGAGTGAACAAATGCACCTAAATTATCAGTGGTCATATAAGGGTGGCAGAATTATAATTTTATTTTTATGTTATTTGAGCTCTTTCAAAACCTACAGTAAAAAATTAATAAAAAATTAACTTAAAAACCGAGTGTGGCATTTCACTGGATACTGCAGACCCCCAGCCACCTTGGTGTAGGGATCTGTCCTCCGCACAGTCTTTGGGGAACAGAGAGAAGTGGAGATGCTGCTATCCACACCTGAATCCTGCTTCCCACTGGAAACCTTCTCAGGTATAACAAGAAGAACCTAACGGCAGCACCTGTGCACTGGTTAAGGTATTTTTCAGGGGAAAAAATACTAGTGCCTATGGCATGGAGACTTTTGGCTAGAACATAATTTGAGACAGAGAAAAGAGTATCCTCTTTCACCATATACCTTCCTCTTCCCCTGTAAGCTGAGCATGTCCCGTTTTTAAAAAGGAGAAACAAAATTTAGAATTAAAATTGACAAAGAATGTATCCTTGTGTTCATTTTCTAACAACACAAGGTAAAACAGAATTAGCCAGAGAAAGGACGGAAGGCTATCATGCTCCTTTCTGCTGTTGAAAAGGTTAAAAACCAGGTACCTGAAGTTTCTTGAAATGTAATGATTTCCAAAATCTGGCCCCAATACAAGTTTTATGTTCCAGCTTACAACAAAGCTATGTGCAGTTCACTAGAAATGCACGTACTTTTCTGCCTTCCTACCTCTGCCTGGAGTAATTCTGATCATAGACTGAATGGGCATTCAATAAGAATTTACGGAATGAGTGCCGTGATGATTGCAACATGAGCTTCTCTGAGTGGCAGGCACGTCACCTTGTGGTTCACTAACGGAGGGCTTGAAAATCCTAGTGTCTATCAAGAACAATTTACCAGTGCAACTTCCAAGTCCTATAGAAAGCCATGATATTATAATCTAAGATATGCTGGCACAAAGGTAAAACTTTTAGTGACAATTATCTGTATAACCTACGCAAAGTTTTCAGGAAATCAAAAAATAAGGTAAAGCTCTGTTAATTAAAATATAGAGGCTATTAACATGCAAGAGAGAACACAGCAGCCAGCTTAGTACATACTGAGTATTGCTTCTTCTTCCTATTAGTTACTCAGCTTCTCAGCCAGGTTAGAACAGTTACTTTGCACATAAGCAAGTACTTTATTATGTGGCTGAACACATTTCAGCTTAAGGAGGGAAAAAATACCCATGCAAATAGTTAATTTAGATGATGAGGTAACAAATACTGAAGACAGTGATGCTAAACGTTCCTGTAATTCCAGCACTGATAGCCATTTCAGTCTCTCCCATCAGGACTGGTGTGTGCTCGGTGGCTCAGTCTTATCTGCCTCTTTGAGACTTGACAGACTGTACCCTGCCATCTCTTTCAGAATTTTCCACAGTCATGTCTGACTCTGCGACCCTATGGACTCTCCATGGGATTCTCCAGGCAAGAGTACTGGAGCGGGTTGCCATTTCCTACTCCAGGGAATCTTCCTGACCCAGGGATTGAACCTGCTTCTCTTGCACTGACAGGTGGGTTCTTTATCACTGTGCCACGAGACTATCTGGTAAAGAATGAACACGGGCTCTGGAGACTGAGAGACCTGGGTTTGTACCTCAACTTGAAGATCATGACCGTGCCATCATGAGAATGTTATGTAACCCTAGGAAACTCGAGCTGCCACAGGTCAATTTAAAAAAAAATAATCATTCCTATTTCTCATGGCTATGAGAACTAAGTAAGAAAAAAGATGGCAAGATGGCAAGCACTGGTACATGTCCAAAGTATGTCAGTAAATGACGGTTTGATTCCCCACCTCTCTGCACTACTTTCTCACTTGAGGATTTACTTCAATCTATCTTTCACTCAATCTAGTATTACTCAACCATTCAGAATGGGTACTGTTTTCACTCATCCAGGTTTAAGATTTTTTTTTGAACTTTACAACTGAACTAACACTCCTCTCTAAATATCAATCTGAATGTTCTGTATTGAAAATTACATAAATTTTATTTGTGCAGTAAAGGGTGATACATATTGTATGACTTTTTGGTAGTTTGAATATATACCAAAAAAGAGAGAAAGAGATAATGTGTATAATTCTGGATCCCCAAGACTTCAAGAAAAAAAGTATTCCTTAATAAATCTTATTATGATAAGTGTTTTCAGTTATTAAAGCTACTGCTTAGCAGATAAAGAGAGAGAAAATTTATACTGGACTTCCAGGAGCAACTTTGGTATCCAACAGCAAGAATCACTCCTGTTTTGTCTTTCTAGTTCAAAGCCGTCAACTATAATCGGCAAGGGAAACTAATTTCAGTTACCAAAAGGCACAGCGCTCTCTGAGTGAGGTTTTGTGTAATCACAGCTAACTAACTCTGTGGTCACTGTCCATAAAAGTTTTCAATGTATTAATGCACTCAATCCTTTGCATAAGCTTATGAGTATGTATACCACTCTTATTATGAGGAAACTGAGGTTTAACATTAAGTAACTTATTCAAGATCACGTAACTATTAGAAAAGAGTGAAGCTGGGATACGAACACAGGAAGTCTGACTCCAAAGCCTGCATTCTTTACTATGTTAGTGGTTCTTAATCCCAATTAACTGATCTCTTTTTTTTTTATAATACATACTTTATAGGCCCCTTTTACAATTCTAATATGAAGATCAGATAATTTTACCTACTTCTAAAAAATGAATATAATGCTTTAATTGCAATGTGAGAGATAAAAAAGAATTTGGATATTTCACTATAAAAATAAATTAAAATTATGATTTTAATTAGAAAATTTCAGGCAGAACTTGAGTGCTAACAACAAGTAAACTGCCTAGAAATTTCTAAAATGTTTGAGAGGGTAGAACTGTCCTAATGGAGAATCCCTGTACTGATGTACACTGACTTTCTGCTGTCTTAGAGATTCTCTGTCAAAAGTTGCATTCTTCTGCTTTTTTCCTTTCAGTACACATGCTGAGATCCTTCCTCGTCTTTACAAACAAAATTACACAATGTGTATACCTGCATTATTTAGTCTCTATGAACAAATTTAAGGCACAAATAATTTTAAAAATGGAAAGTTCAGGAAGAACACACGAGCACAGGTCTACTCTGGCAAAGAAATCAGTGTCAGTTAAACTTAGCTCCAACCAGCACATCTCCTGCCAACTAATCTCTTACCGCTTATTTTAAATTCAATGGCAGATTATATACTCTTTACTCTTTTAAGGCACTCAAGCTTTCCTTGCTTAGCAACTAAAGGTTATTATGGGAAAATCACATTTTGAGAAATAGTTACAGAATCTGTTGTAAAATTCAATCAATACCTCATGTTAGCCAGTTTACAGTTAGAAATAATCCCCCTCCATCCACCCATGGGATCATGAAATAACAAAGGGGAGGAGGAGCCAAACCAAACCCCGTTCAAGCGCAGACCTGTTCTTTGGGATGCAGGCAGCTCACTGGCAGCAGGCAGTGTACCTGTTGTTCCAGGAGGCAGTGCATAAGCTGAAGATGCTGGTGGAGCTCCCGGCCCGCCATGCTGGAAGGAAGCTCCCGAGGAAGGGGGAGGAGGGAAAGAGGCGGCAGGGCTGGAGGTAGGTGGAGAGGCTTGGTGCTGTGCTGGGTACAGCTGGGACTGCCCAGGGTAGGAAGAAGCAGAAGGAATGTAAGGGGTGTTAGGGTAAGCGTTTGAGGCGGAAGGAGCAACAGGCTGCTGAGGTCGATACATTGCTGACCCCCCTGTTCCGAAGGAATACTGCTGGGCGGGTTGATAAGCTACACCAAGGAGAAGAAACAGAAATTTTAATTAGTTACAAATTTAATCAGACAGCAATGGAAACCAAGTGAACTCACTATGGAAATTTTCAATTCTTCTAGTAAAAGTAAGTTACAACCAAACATTAGCCACTTACCGGCTGCCCTACCTATATCAAAAGTCACTGGACCCAATATTTGAACCTTGCCGATTCCAGATTGCTGCTGGCTATGAAAATCAAAGGACTGACCCTTTTTCTGGGACTTCTAGTCCTGTGAAAAGACTGCAGTGACATCTACTAGCCACCAGATGGAGCCATGCAGGAATGACACATCCTAAGCACACTCCCCTTTACCTGAAAGTTAAGGAACCTTGGTGGCCACTCAAGATCTCTCCCACATAACAACTGCTCAGGGTGAGCACGACTGCTGTGAACCAGATGCCTTCGCCAGCATCTAGTAAAATCATAAGCTACTCACACTCCTGGCTTGAGCACGGTCCAGATTAACAGGCAACGTTCTATGGTCCCTGACAACTACGTAAGGAATCAGGCAGTCAACTAATGTTTTAGTACAAAGACCGGAACTCAAGATACCATTACCCTTTTGAGGGACCAGGCCCAGAATGTGAACCTCCACAGAGGGAATCTCACAGAATTCTGCTCAGCCTACTCTGAAGACAGCACTTTCACGCTGAGCACTCAGTGAAAAGCTGTATCAAATCTGTATTCATGTTAAGTAAGAACATACATCTTATTAGCACAGAATAGGCTCCTTAAGATCAGTTTTTGCTAGGCAATATCTTCGTGTTTTATAGTAGTTGGTCATATAATTTTCTCCTTTTGAGATTTTCATTTTTGTTTAAATTTTAAAATAGGGATGATGTTTTCCCTTCCAAGTATAAATAGTTTCTTAAAAAGAAAAAAAAGAAACCCAATGAAGAAACATCATTCTTATACATTTGTGGAAATTCACAGAACATGCAAGGCCAAAAGGTGAACTATTAAAGTAAACTACACTGGGCACGAGTGATGTGTCAGCGGAGGCGCACTGACTGTAATAGCGCGCCACCGCGGTGCAGGATGTCGGGTGGGGGAGGGTGTGCACGGAGGCAGGAGGCATACGGAAACTTTCTGGACTTCCCACTCAGTTTTGCTGTGAATCTACAACTGCTCTAAAATATGGTCTATCTCTTAAAAAAAGAAAAAAATAAAAGGGAAGGTAACCACAAGAAACACCCCTTGGAGCCATTTTTCCAAAAGTGGTTTGCATCATCTTGACTAAAGGAAAAGTATATGTCACCAAATAGTTTCCAAAATTCCGTTTTTTTATGCCAAAATCATGGAACGACTGACTCTCTAGCAGGCTCAGGAACGGGGCGGGGTGGTGGGGGGCCCACTGTTCTGAACTCAATGACATGGGCGCTGCTTCCCAGCACATTTCTCTACATCAAGGACTCAAGTTCTACACTGAATGGCTCTTTCTTCACTTGTTAAAACTGGTTTGATCATGGCTTTGGACGCCAAGGTAAACAGTCACTACACTGGAGGAGACATGCTGCTGTGACGGGACTTGGGGGTCACGCTACTTACGCTGTGGCTGTGGATAAGGTGGCACCTGGGCGTGCATGTGACCTGGAGACGTGGGAAGCTGGGCGGCGGCAACATTCGGACTAACATTTCCACGCACTACGAAGCCTGGAGGTGGAGGATTTTCTCCCTAGGCAACGAGAAGACGGCAAAAGGAGGATTACCTTCGGAACCAAGAATCTTACCAGACGGATTTATGATCTCTGAAATGAAATTTAAGAAACATTTTGTGTAAAAAAAAGTTACATTCTATGCATACTGATGTTTTCTGAGCAACACATTCTACGTGATTTAAAGATTAGACAGGTCCAAAGTAATAACAGTGATGAATGGCAAGAGATGCTAATAGCCTCATCAAATAGTATCGATGATATCCATAAAAAGTCACTAGGATGTTCCATCTCTACTAAATTCCATCCATATCTAATGCTTTGGGAAGTAAGTATACATGCCACATGGGAATTTTTTTTTTCTTCTTTGCAATGCTAAAAACATGGGGAGGGGGGAGAAAAGAAGAAGAAAAGGAAAGGGAAAAATTTTTCAGTGAAATTATATTTAAACCATTGATAGAACCCTGGTTGATGTTTTTCTAGTTCAAGTTGTGCTTAAAAAAAAAGAAAATCCTGTTTCTTGCCTCCCAAAAGCACTAAAATGCAATAAGCAGACAAACAGATGGGGGTGGGAAACTCAAGGGAGGTGGGTAGAAGATACATAACTGCATACATATTCAGGTGAGCAGAACTCTGCTCAAAGAGGGATAATGAAGGATATACCTGTGTGCCAGAGGGAGAGGCTGCAGGTGGTTGGCTGGGAAGGGCGGTGGGGGTTTTGTTACTCCAGGTAGTGACAGTGGGGGCAACTCTAACCTGAATTGAACAAAGAAATACCAATCACAGAACATAAAAAAATGAAAATGTTAAAAGAAGAAGAAAAAAAAATCCCTGAAGGCACTACAGCCAGATGCAAAGCGAGCAAGAGCAGTGAGGCAGCAGCACACACTAGCCAGGCGACTGGTTTCAGGGCAGCTGGGATTCCAGAAGAAAACACATTCTGAAGAGGACAGGCAGAGGGAGACAGCAGAAAAATCAACACGAAAACTAAATCAAAACACAGAGAACAATGCCATTCAGATATCAGGAGTAAGAAGGGAAAGGTACGTTCTGTAAGTAGGCAAAGAAAGAAGACATTCCGGGGGGTTGGGGGAGGCAGTTATTGAGAAAAAAAGTGATTTTTGAAGCAGTAGCTGTATTCATGCTACGACTGTATCTGCGGACACATTGCTGCTCTATGCTTCCCTTTTCAGGACTTCATTAGAGCTACAAAAATCATGTTAGTTCTGTATGAGGCTTAGAGTCATACCATCGGAGAATAAAGATCAGCTCATGTAATCTCCACCATTTACCATGGAGGAAAAAACAAGGCCCAGGAAATGAAGGGGCTGGCTGAGGTCCAGACAACTTAGGGTGAGAGAGCCAGGGCTGACTCCACACCTCCTGACTCCCAGCCAGTGTTCGCTACACTGCACCGTGTTGCTTATACCTTGGAGTCCAGAGGCTTTCAAAATCAATTTTTAAAGCCATAATTCTTATCACGTAAATCTTTGTAGAAACTCAATCACATCAACAATCAATAGCCAAGATGTGCTGGTCGCAGTCGGAACTCCTGACCTGGCTTCCCTTTCACCCTTTTACTCCTGCTTGTGAGTAAGCCCGCTTTCAAAACCACAGGCCATTGCCCTCATTCAGCACACCCGAAGCTGTAATCAGGAAAAACTACTCTTAGTTTATGACTGAACTTATTTTCCTTTTCTTAAAGTAGCGGACCACTAGGTCAAAGTATAACAAAAGTCTTTTAAGGTTTCCATATTTTCCCGGAAGGACAGATGAACTCCAGGACTCAGGGAGTAAACTTGTCTTCTCCCAAAGAAGAGAATGCCTTACTTTAGTGCCCCGAGAGGTCGAACTCAAAGTGCTGAGCTGAGGAGTTCTAATCCTGTTAACTATTACCTAGCTGACAAACTCGTGTCTTAAAATCCTGATTAGTGACTGGCTTCTCCGCCACCTCTCAGCTTCCCAGCCATCACCTGACGTGCCCTCCCTGTGTTGCAGGCTTTCTAAGACTAGCAGTGACAGTGGGGAATTTACTGTTTTGCCTACCAATACACCCTCAACAGGGAGAATACAGGCAGGCTCTTAGATTTGTATTTGTCAAGTGAATGAAAAAAAATCAAAGCAGAGTAGTATAGATAGTTATATTCAAATGTAACCAATCTTGATTAAGTACCAAGCAAAAGCATAACTGACAAAAAAGCATCAATCTTTTTCAGTTTTTACGGTTTTATGCTTACTTTTGCTACAACAAAATGTAAAAACGACTCCATCAATTCTACTAGCAATCTGTTCTATTTTTAAATGGGCAGAGTACCTGCTAACTTTGTTATAAAATCAAGACTATTTATTACTTATGAAAATAAATTTTATTTAAGAACATGAAGGTTATCTGGCCTGGAAATACAAGTTTCTACATGGAATAGCAAAAGACAGTAAGAGGCCCCATCTTATACCACTAACCATTTGCTGATTTTTATTTAATAAATAAATGAGTTAATTAATAAACACTTCACACTGCCCATGACCTACAACTTCACAAACCTTTGGTCATTCGCTTTTCTCTTTATAAGTTGTTAAAAAAACAACAACTTGGATTCTGCATACTCTATTGTGCTGATACAGAAGACACAGAACACCCACACTAGTGACTCAGAAAATATACCTTAAAAAGAGACTATTTCTAAAAATGCTTAAAAAAAAAGTAACCAAGTCACCCACAAAATTGTTCCCACTTTACTTACAGTTTGTTAGATGAATCAAATTGTAAAAATTTCAGGCATACATGTTTGTTCCCACTTTACTTACAGTTTGTTAGATGAATCAAATTGTAAAAATTTCAGGCATACATGTGCAATATGTTTGAGTGATGGAGAAATAAGAAATCTCCCTAGCTTAAATTAATTATATCTAATTTATCGATTATTTGACTAGATTAGAGGGATAATTTTAAAAAATGGATCATAAATGCTACTTTCAAGGACAGAAAAACTCTAACCATTAAAACAGTATGTTGTCTACAGTTTCCTCACAGGCCTTTCCCCAAACCCACTTTACTTACAGTTTGTTAGATGAATCAAATTGTAAAAATTTCAGGCATACATGTGCAATATGTTTGAGTGATGGAGAAATAAGAAATCTCCCTAGCTTAAATTAATTATATCTAATTTATCGATTATTTGACTAGATTAGAGGGATAATTTTAAAAAATGGATCATAAATGCTACTTTCAAGGACAGAAAAACTCTAACCATTAAAACAGTATGTTGTCTACAGTTTCCTCACAGGCCTTTCCCCAACAAACTACAACCACCGACGTGACATACGTGACTGTCCCCGCTTAGCCTGGACCACGCCACTCACATGGGGGTAATATTGTTGAGCTGGAACTCTTGGCATCTGTCCGTGGCCAGCAACAGGTCCAGGCCTGCTCTTGGGCACTTGATGCCTCTCATAAGGAATTTTGGGTGATTCCTGTTGTCCTGGCATTGGATCTCCTTGTGCTCTACAAAGTCTGTCTCGAAGCTGCACGATATTTGGCTATAAGAAGCAATGGAAGAAAGCCAAGCAAATTATTAAAGAGTTCACCCAACTGTATACGACATACTGATCTTAAAGTAAGCATGATCATTCACATGATTTTTGTTCATATGCTGTGTATTACACCACAGGCTCTGGCACATTAGGGCTTGACATCACGGTTTCCAATATTCAAGACTGGCACCAAAGGTCCATCATACACAGTGTAACCTGTCATTCAACTGAGGGAGGCATTTGAGTCATGCCCGCCGCACGGCAGTACGCAAGACTAATGTCACTCATCACCGCTGCTCAAGTGTTGTCTTCTTGTAGTGACAGATGAGTAACGCTCACAAACCACAAAAGCACAAAGTTGAAAACAATACAACTTTGTTTCTCCGTAGGGAAAAAAAGGTTCCAAAAGAGAATCAACTACTAAAGACAGTCATGGAAAAAAATGGTGATCTATGAAAGAGATGAAAATTAATTAAAAGAGAGATGCTTGAAATAAATTAAGAGTCAGATGTTAAATTCAGGGTAGCTCACATGGTCTACAAGAGATCTAGAGTAAGTATGAGCTGACCACAGACATATGTTAAATGTTTTAGCAACAACTTCAATCTGGTATCTATAAAAATTATACATTTCTATAAATTCATTAAAGGTTTAAAGATATCACTTAAACTCTGTGGGTATACTTAGGTAATCTTTTATGGAGAAGAACTATACCGTAATGATATTACAAAGTCTCAGAAAATGTTTTCCAGAAAATT
>SJYC01100708.1:0-12322 GCA_006408675.1 Madoqua kirkii
TGAAAGAATACTGAGAAACAGCAGGACCAAGGAAGACACACCGACCTCCTCTTTTCTCTTTGAAAGTAGGAGATGAAACTCCCATGTGAGAGCTGCTCTCCTTATATCAGTAAGAGAAAACCACTCATCTCCAGGGATGGGAGTCCAGGACAGTAGAACTCTGTACAAACAGAACTTGATGAATAGAAATCATCTCCCTCTGTCTCTCTACGTATTTTAGTTACTGGTCCACAACTGCCGTTCTTTGCTCCGCCTAGTCTAGAAGCACTTCCGCTGTGCCATGCCTTTGGGTCTTCTAGGGGGCTCCCACATACACGTCTGCTATCATTCTCATTATAAGCAGGCTCACAACTCTTCCTCTGCAGCTCAGTCACTCCTCAGCTTCAGGTATTGATTTTTTCTTAAACCTCTTTCATTTCTACCTTTTACATTGCTATTTTCCTGTCTAATTCTTTTCACACTGAACTGCTGTATGACTGCATGTCTACTGGTTGTCTTTTCCTCCCTCCAATCCATGCTACATACTATCAGTTCAATTGCTCAGTTGTGTCCGACTCTTTGCGACCCTATGGACTGCAGCCCACCAGGCCTCCCTGTCCATCACTAACTTCTGGAGTTTACTTAAAGTCATGCCCATTGAGTCGGTGATGCCATCCAACCATCTTATCCTCAGCTGTCCCCTTCTCCTCTTGCCTTCAATCATTCCCAGCATCAGGGTCTTTTCAAATGAGTCATTTCTTCACACCAGTGGCCAAAGTGCTGGAGTTTCAGCTTCACCATCAGTCCTTCCAATGACTATTCAGGAATGATTTCCTTTAGGATGGACTGGTTGGATCTCCCTGCTGTGGGACAAGTCTTGTCCAATATCACAGTTGAAAAGCATCAATTCCTCAGTGCTCAGTGTTCTTTATTGTCCAACTCTCACATCCCTACTTGACCACTGGAAAAACCATAGCTTTGACTAGATGGACCTTTGTTGGCAAAGTAATGTCTCTGCTTTTTAATAAACTGTCTAGTTTGGTCATAGCTTTCCTTCCAAGGAGCAAGTGTCTTCTAATTTCAAGGCTACAGTCACCATCTGCAGTGATTTTGGAGCTCAGAAAAATAGTTTCTCACTGTTTCCCCATCTATTTGCCATGAAGTGCTAGGACCAGATGCCATGATCTTAGTTTTCTAAATGCTGAGTTTTAAGCCAACTTTTTCACTCTCCTCTTTCACTTTTATCAAGAGGCTCTCTAGCTCCTCTTCACTTTCTGCCATAAGGGTGGTGTCATCTGCATATCTGAGGTTATTGATATTTCTCCCCAGCAATTTTGATTCTAGCTTATTTCCTCCAGGACAGTGTTTCTCATGATGTACTCTGCATATAAGTTAAATAAGCAGGATGACCATATACAGCCTTGACGTATTCCTTTCCCGATTTGGAAACAGTCTGTTGTTCCATGTTCAGTTCTAACTGTTGCTTCTTGACCTGCATACACATTTCTCAGGAGGCAGGTCAGGTGGTCTGGTATTCCCTTCTCTTTAAGAATTTTCCAGTTTGTTGTGATCCACACAAAGGCTTTGGCATAGTCAATAAAGCAGAAATAGATGTTTTTCTGGAACTCTCTTGCTTTTTCAATGACCCAGCGAATGTTGGCAATTTGATCTCTGGTTCCTCTGCATTTTCTAAATACAGCTTGAACATCTGGAAGTTCACGGTTCTGGAATACACAGTTCATGTATTGCTGAAGCCTGGCTTGGAGAATTTTGAGCATTACTTTACTAGTGTGTGAGATGAGTCAATTGTGTGTTACTATGAGCCTTCTTTGACATTGGCTTTCATTGGGATTGGAATGAAAACTGACCTTTTCCAGTCCTGTGGCCACTGCTGAGTTTTCCAAATTTGTTCTGGTATTCCCTTCTCTTTAAGAATTTTCCAGTTTGTTGTGATCCACACAAAGGCTTTGGCATAGTCAATAAAGCAGAAATAGATGTTTTTCTGGAACTCTCTTGCTTTTTCAATGACCCAGCGAATGTTGGCAATTTGATCTCTGGTTCCTCTGCCTTTTCTAAATCCAGCTTGAATATGTCGAAGTTCACAGTTCATGTACTGTTGAAACCTGGCTTGGAAAATTTTGAACATTACTAGCATGTGAGATGAGTGCAATTGTGTGGTAGTTTGAGCATTCTTTGGCATTGCCTTTCTTTGAGATTGGAATGAAAATTGACCTTTTCCACTCCTGTGGCCACTGCTGAGTTCTCCAAATTTGCTTGCATATTGAGTGCAGCACTTTCACAGCATCAGCTTTTAGGATTTGAAATAGCTTAACTGGAATTCTATCACCTCCACTAGCTTTGCTGGTACTGATGCTTCCTAAGGCCCACTTGACTTCGCACTCTGGGATGTCTGGCTGTAGGTGAGTGATCACATCATTATGATTATCTGAGTCGTGAAGATCTTTTCTGTACAGTTCTTCTGTGTATTCTTGCCACCTCTTCTTAATATCTTCTGCTTCTGTTAGGTCCATACCATTTCTGACCTTTATTGAGCCCATCTTTTGCATGAAATGTTCCCTTGGTATCTCTAATTTTCTTGAAGAGATCTCTAGTCTTTCCCATTTTATTGTTTTCCTCTATTTCTTTGCACTGATCATTGAGGAAGTTTTTCATCTCTCGCTATTCTTTGGAATTTTGCATTCAAATGGGTATATCTTTCCTTTTCTCCTTTGCCTTTTGCTTCTCTTCTTTTCATAGCTGTTTGGAAGGCTTCCTCAGACAACCATTTTGCCTTCTGGCTACATACTAATCTTCCTAAATAACAGACGGTTGATTATATCACTTGTAAATTCATTCTTGATTTAATTAATCTTTCATCCCAATGCTGGTCTTCTCTACTATCTGCTCTCCTGTCTCTGAATCTTCACTTTCGCTTGTGACTTTCCACTTTACTTACTGAATCCTAACCATCCATCTAGTTAGTTCTCTACTTTCCAAAGTAATTAAAACTTATTATTATAAAATTATGTATGGATAAGGTTTAAAACTCAAACTGTACAGAAAAGTCTCCCTACCTCCCAATACACACTATTTGGGACACAGACTCTATCTAGTTTACAGGTGTGTTTCCAGTGCCTAGGAGGGTGCCTGACAGACGATGTTCACTATACATTTATCTTTGGAATGGAAAATGAAGGTGCGTTCACTAGCACTAAAGTATTATGAAGATAATAACTAACACTCTTCTTCCCCACATGAGTTTGGCACCAAGGATGAGACAGAGAATCCAAATGTCAGCTTTAGTGCTGTCCTAAGTGCTGCAAGGTGAGAGGCCACAGATTAGATGCGCAACCACAGTGGACCTCGCAACAACTGGAATGCAGCAACCCCCATCCCCCGCCCCCTCCCCAAAGAAAAGAAAAGAAGGAATGAAGGAAGCAGAGATAGAGAAGGGTGACAAGTATAATAATGTGGGGCAGTGGGAACAGTGCAAAGGCTGCAAAACAAGGTGACTGTACTCAATGCCACTGAACTGCTCTATTTTAAAACATATATTTTATGGTATGTATATTTTATCACAATTTAAAAGAAAAAAGGGAATAGGTTCCACTTTTCCTGAGAAGTCTTTCTGAATGATGAAAACTCACAAACACATCTCCAACTCGGCCCTCTTCCATCTGAACGATCTTATAATAATATTCTGCCCTCGGTGTTTATGGACCATAGAACAAATCCACCTACTGAGAAGGAAGCACCAACAGGCCTTCGGATCCATCTGGGTGGCTTCTTCAGAGGCAGCACGATACTATGTGGGGTAGTCTGCTGAGGAATTTGTAATGGGGGAAGGGGCTGTCCTGTGCCGAAGGGGTCAAGATTCCCAAAAGATGATGAAAGCTAAAAAATAAAGTGGGATTTTCATAACTTATACAAGACTATGCTACATGTTTTCAAGTCATACCGAATAAATTTTTTTACACAATTTTCCAAGTAATTGGTATCACTGATCTATACAGTCATTTTCAAAATAATTATACAGTAAGATGATTCTTTTCAGGTGTTGTAATAAAAAAAACCGTAATATTTCCTATTACCTTGTCAACTTGTTTCTGCCTTAAACCGTCTGCGCTCCCTCCCATGATAGAATAAACGCTGATACGCCCATCAAAGGAAGCAGCTGATAAGACAGCAGGATTTCTGGGACACCACTGAATATCAAAGCACCATTGTGTGTTGGTGGGAAGTTCATATAACACCTAGGCCAAAAAAAAAAGTATACAGGCACTTTATAGCCAAAATACCTGAGTCACTATGATCAACAAGTAAAACTTTAATTAAACATTTACTTTTAGAAGGTGTACAGCCAGGAAAAACAACAATTTAAAAAATTTCTTTTAAATACAAGAAAAGTTCATTATGACAAAAACAAAAGGTGATCAAAATTTTGACCAGATTTGGAGTAAGAACATTTTAAAACCTGAGATTTTCCTATTTTTATTAAAATTGTAATAGAAGATGCATCTGAAAGATCAGAATACTATAATAGGATCAACATGCTGAACTCTAAAAGGGTGCTATCCAACTGACTTTGCTGGCCAAGATCCAAAGTACCACATTTAAATACTTTGAAGATCAAATTTCAAAAACAACTCTTGTGGGGCAGTGGCAGATGGGATGAACTGGGAAACTGGGACTGACATATATACATCACTATGCATAATAGATGACTAATTGTGAGAATCTACTGTATAGTCAGGGAACCATACTCAGTGCTCCATGGTGACCTGAGAAGAAAATTTTTAAAAAGGGATATATGTACACATGTAGCTAATTCATTCTGTTGTAGAGCAGAAACTAACACAACATTGTAAAGCAACTACACTCCAATAAAAAAAATTTAAAAAAATTCTTGAGAAGGAAGAATTCACTGAGAAGATCGGCTTCTTTCTTGTCAAGTGAGAAAACACGTACACATCATTGTTATTGCTGCAGAATCAAAACAGAATTTGGCATAAACAGTTTTCTTTAGGAGGAACAGACTACAGAAAAACTATTAAAAATGGCTGATATAAATACTGTAATAATTGTTTACTAACTTTGCAATGTAATCATGTAATAATTGTTGCTAACTCAGAGTCAGTGTGATGCTAACTGATTAAGAAATAAGTCAAATTAGCTTAATTTGGACTTTATGAGAATTTAAAATCATGTTTTACTTTATAAGGAAATAGATTTAAGTGAAAAGGCGTTTAGCTTGCTCGTTTAGCTTATCCATCTAAATTTCCATAAAGAGAACACATGGCAAATATTCCATGATGGAGTATTATATTCTTGCTGTGCAGTTCAGAAGAGAGACTGAAAATCTACATCCACCGATTTCCAAAAATCGAAGAGGACCTTCAGAACCCAAACCTTGAACACTCCTACTGAGGACACTGATTTCCAGAAAACACACTAAATAAATCCAACCAACTATTTCTGAGTCTAGATAAATGCCTTTTATTGGAAATGAGGGGTGGAGGTGGGGTGATTACTAGGTTCGAAAACACCACTTTCAATGACTGTTATTTCCAGATGAAAATAATAGCTGGGTTTAGATAAAGTCTCTGCTAGGTTAACATTTCATACACACCTCCATCTATTTTCACATTCTTAATTTTAATTATGTACTAAAGAATTCATATAGAAATTTTCTTATTCAGCTAGAGTTAAATATTATATTCACTGCAAGTCTGAGAAATATCTCCTCCCCATACCTCTCCTGTGTTTGGGTTGAGCACAGAATCTTAGCATCTTTCCCACAGCTCAGCAACAATTCAGGATCTGCCATGCTCCAAGCAATTGCCAAAATCCCCCTTAAAAACACAAAGATGAAATTTTTAATCTCAAGAAAATGAAATCTGTAAATTATTTCTGTCTAGGCTTTGGAGAGACACACTGCTAACAGAAGTACAATTTCATATAATTTTTTTGGAAAGCAATTTAGCAATAGGTATGCTCTGTGATCATTACAAAGATGCTCAATATAGAGTACAGTGTATGACGGTAAAAAAATGAAAACAAATGCCCAACAACATGGTCTACACAGGGTTTTCCTGGTGGCTCAGCAGGTAAAGAATCCACCTGCAGTGTGGGAGACCTGGATGTGATCCCTGGGTTGGGAAGATCCCCTGGAGAAGGGAATGGCTACCCACTCCTGTATTCTGGCCTGGAGAATTCCACGGACTATATAGTCCATGGGGTTGCAAAGAGTCGGACAAGACTGAGTGCCTAACACTTTTACTTTCAAACAAAGTAATATTTTCAGTAAATGTTTTGAAAAATTCAGATTAGCATCCCCTGCAAAAATTTAAAAAATCCTGTATCCTACTATCCAGAAACAAGTACTATATAATATTAATAGTTTGTTTTTTCTACATTCATGCCTCTGCTATTTAGAGATGAAAGAAAAGTTAACATTACCAGACCATGAAGAAAAATACTAGAAACTAGAATTATGTCTCTCTCTCTCTTTTTTTTTAATTCAAATATTTTACTTCAAAATTTCCAATGCCGAAGCCCCCTCCCACTTCCCACCCCATATCATCTCTCTGGATCATCCCGTGCACCAGCCCCAAGCATCCTGTATCCTGTATTGAACATAGACTGGCGCTTCATTTCTTACATGATAGTATGTATGTGTGTCTTACATTACAGTAATTCTAAAATAATTTTTTTTAATTTCCAAAATACAGGTAAACCTCACCATTGAGGTATATATTACTCTTCTTTTCCCCGAAAGTTGTTTTTAATATGATGATATTTCTTACAATCTAAGTCCTCTCAGAATCAGAAAAATACACTTTAGGAAAAGAATTCAAATTATTTAAGAATGCCTTTGCTTCCAACATTTTATTTCTTAAGCATTAAAATCTTTGTAAAAATTGTAGAATAGTGTGATGTACACCCTTACACTTCTCACCCAGATTCATCAATTTGGCCACATTTACTTTAAGGTTTTTATATTTCACGATCTCTCTCTATATATATACTGCATCTGTCAAATGCAGATTATTACATGACACCTCTACACTTCTCTCTGATGATAAGAACCTTCTCTATACAATCTCACGCTGAAAATGTTATTTTTATGCACTACTCCAAACAGTCCATATTCAGCTTTCCCCAACTGCAGCAATGCATGTGTGTGTGCTTAAGTCGCTTCAGTCTTGCTCGACTCTTTGCAGCCCCATGGACTGTAGCCTGCCAGAGTCCTCTGTCCATGGAATTCTCTAGGCAAGAATACTGGAGGAGGTTGCCATGCCCTCCTCCAGGGGATCTTCCTGACCCAGGGACTGAACCCACATCTCTTACATCTCCTCTACTGGCAGGCGGGTTCTTTACCACTAGCGCCACCCGGGAAGTCCACTGAGGAATAATGGACTCTTACTGTTTCTTCTCTTTAGAATCCAATTATGCATGTCAAAAGTTTCAAGGCATGTCAAGAATGCCTTTAGATATCATTATAATATTTAATATCACATCTTACGGAATATTTAAATTCTTAGCAAGTGTTAAAAAATAAGCACTGAACTATAGAACTGGAAGGACCTTAAAGATCATATAATCCAACTGTCGCATTTACTCGAGGGAGAGAACAGAAACAGAGGGTGATTTGCTCCTGGCACCCAGTACTGTATTCTGTCTTGCTAAACTGTGACCACTCTGAAACCTGGCAGTATGATGTAATGTTAAGACCATAGATACAATGACCAGGATGTTTGAATTGGAAGTCAGCAGCTGACTAGTTTTCATCTAAACCAAGTTTAGCCTTGCTGCTGCTGCTGCTGCAAAGTCGCTTCAGTTGTGTCCGACTCTGTGCGACCTCGTGGACTGCAGCCTACCAGGCTCCTCCATCCATGGGATTTTCCATGCAAGAGTACTGGAGTGGGTTGCCATTGCCTTACCAAGCTTCAAATTCTAATGTGTAAAATGGGATAATAGCATTTACACTACAGGTTTACTATGAGTCTTAAGCAAGCTAACTTTTGGGAATTAGGGACTAAAATGTATACACTGCTATATTTAAAATAGACACCCAACAGGACCTGTTGTACAGTGCAGGGAACTCTGTTCAACACTGGGCAGGGATTTTTGTGGTATTACTGAATCCTACTACACTGGCTGGCATGTGTTCAATAAGCAAGTGTTTAATAAATAAATAAAACCTTGCCAAACATGGGAAAAATATTAAAACTTCTCAGAATCACCCCTTCTTTACTAAAAAGCTGACTGAAGCATAACATCTAAATAGGATTACATTGTGACCAGATTCTTTTCTCCTTTATAAGAAGCTCAAGGAGAGGTCACAAACTTTAAGACTTCTCAAAGTGTGTAATTCCACCACACAGGGCGGAAAAGGAATTTAAAGCTTTAGCATCCATATCCCTAAAAAGGAAAGAAAAAAAAAGCCCAAAGCACTGAAAATACTTTAACACTAAAAGAGATTTTTTTCTTGTTTAAAAACACTGAACAAAACATAAACTCCCTTGGTACTTGAACATAAAAATCATAGGAAATCTTCACAATTACAAACTTATTTTGCACCTTGTGGATCTTAGCTCCCATGCCCCTTACAGTGGAAACACAGGGCCTTAACCACTGGACTGCCAGGGAATTCCCACAAACTAAATTTACTGCTACTAAAGTTAATACAAGACAATTCTCATGGTTTTTAGAGCATCTACACACTTATTAAAGCAGAGTGAACCACTTAATATCTCAAAAATGTTTGCTTTTAAATTAAGATAAACACTCAGAAGTAAAACAAACTTTTCAATTGTTGCTTGACATTAATGTCATGGAAGACTCTTCATAAGTATGATGAATCAAATGAAGATCAAACTGTATAATGCCCCAAAGACTCAAAGTTGTCCCAAAGAGCTATGATTCACTAGAATTTTGATGTATTACCTATTAGTTGAAATAAGTTGTAGAAAATCCATAAACACATTTTCATGATTTTGTGATATGATCTGGCTATCATTTTTTGGTACAAAAAATCAGATGACTATTGCTTAAAATAGAAATGAACTATTTATACTAACTTTCCTAAGACAGAGACGGAGTAGATTCCCTAATTTTAAAAAATTATCTGATAATTCAAAGCAGTAAGTAAATACAGTTTTTACAATTCACAAATCAAGCTTTTTGGAAGAGCAGCAAGATACCTGGCATGGTTTTCCAGGACACGGAGCGGAGAGGAGGCAAAGCGAAGGTCCCACATCTGGACCACTGGAAGCCTGTCATCCTCAGAGGCGAGGACCATCTGAGTGGCAACGTCAGGATGCCAGGCCAACCCAGAGCAATGCATCTGCACACAGGCAAGGCTCACATCTTATCAATCACACTACTTTATGAAAAGCCAAAACGAACACGAGGAATATATGTTTGTTGAAGCAAATAGTAGAAAACATCAGCTCAGGCTTATGAAAAAAGTATTCTTACTTATGTAGTCATTATTTTACTATTTTCATTTATTTAAAATTTGTTTTCTAAAAACCTGCTAAACTATTAAATTCTATTAAACACTAACAGTGGTCTTAAACAAACGAGTTTAAATGTTTTCAATTCAACCAACCCTTGGATACACCAAATCATTCCAGGCCAGAGTAATTCTATATCACAAATGAGCTGTCCTGTCAAAATTGTAATAAAGGGAAAAGCTTTTACATAAATTTAAAATTTAATACTTTTAGAGAAATGAAGATGAGAAGATTTTTTAAAAAAAATTAATACCTTTCCTCTACTTTATCAGAAAAATCAAGATAAAGTGACTAAACCAACAACAACTGTTACATTTTCATATGGGATAAATTAACATTATTACTGAGAAATACTTGGAAGCTCAGATCCTGTTCAGTGTTCTAGAAGGTGACTGAAATGCTTATTGTGTACTTTATTCCACTGAAACTTGTTTTAAAACTCCTGACTCACTGAAAAACAATACCTTGAGGAAATATTCTTATAAATAATGTTTTCTCATTGCTATTGTTATTTTTAAATTATATATGCATTCTCTGATTTAGGCAAACTCACTTTTTAAATGTCCAACTAAAAACAGTAATTAAAAACAAATTAATAAGGCAAGCCCTAAAGTGTGTCTAAATTACTTTATAACATATGATGACATAATATTAATAAATCTGTAAGGTTAAAATGTAAGGTGTTATACAACAGCGTCTACTGAGCAAGTGGGAGAAGAATACCAGTTCATTTTTGCACTGCCTAATCAGGAAAGAGGAACCCAAGAGTCTGGGAACTACAGCTTCATAGTCACAGAATTACTAGCAGGGAAAAATTTTACATTCCAGTTGCTGTAATGCTTTGGAATAGCTGGCAAAGCACAACTAGTGTATCATGGAATAACTCCTTTGATTAACCAATCTTTCTCTTCATCATTAATATATCCAATGTGGTTTAGTAGGGATTTTATTATTTTCCCCAAAGGGAAAAACCACCTCTCATGCCAACATGATTGGCCCATAAGAAAATAGGATTTGACTTTATAGAAATCTGATTTGTTGCCAACTCTGACAAACAATATAGCAATAGCTATAGCAGAAACAAAACATGTTTCTCACAAATCAATCACATACTTACCCTGTTACTATGATCACTAACTTTGATGATAGGCTCATTTTTTCTAAGATCCCACACAGTGGCCCGACCACTGGGACTGGCTGATGCCAAAATATGCTGAACTTGTCTGTTCCATGCAATGCAGCTGATATCTTCTGGGGGCTGTAAGGAATAAACTACTAAGAAGCATTTTTCAACTGTAATCGGGTTTAACTACAAAATCTAATTCTTCTTTTTAGAAAATGGATTACTTAAAATCTGATCTATTCCTTCCATAAATTTATTTTTATATTCTTAAGTTATCAACATATGCAGTTTAACTCTCAGGTATAAACCAATTGAAGTACTTTACCTTGTCTATTCACCAGCCACTTATTAAGTTCCTGTTACAAATCAAGCACTGTTTCTTTACTCTACAACTGCCCCATGGAAGATAATGGACCACAAAGTAGATGCTAGTCAATGGACAAACATCTAGGAGAGCAAAAATTACAGCCTAGACCTAGAAAACCATACACTATTGTTATACTACCTCTCAGATTGCCAAAATGTTAGGGCTTGTTATAATAGCCACTCAAACTGAATAGTCAACACAGTGTAAAGTAGGCAGAGATGTCTGTTCTTTCTCAACTTATTAGAATTATATAGGAAACAGGGTGTGTTTCTTTTTTAGTTTTAAGTAAGTTTCCTCTCTATGATTTTTATTCTGAGGTTGAATATTGCTAAAATACTATATAATATAGAACACTATATTACATAAAATATTATACCTAAAAAAACTTTTAAAGACTATTTTATTTACTACCACAAGTCTAGTACCTCAAACAGTGCCTGGGAGATGGCAAGTACTAAATATTTACTATTGAAGGACTTGCTAATACTCTCAGGAAACATATTTATTAACACTTGATCATGGTAAAGAAAAATCAATGACATTTAAACACTGATTTTAAACAGATATATTTTTTGTGAAAAAAACAAATACGTGCAGAAAAACCAATTTTGGTTCTTTTGATTATATTGAAATCAATGTAATACCTGCGTTTTGGCTCCTGGTGTCATTGGAGTTGCAAAATTATTTAGATCCCAAATGTAGATTTCAGATTCGTTAGCACCAGAGGCCACCAGATTAGTCTGCAATAAAAAAGAATTAACAAATAAATAGCACTTACAAATAATGAAGAGAATTCAGAATAACCCAATTTGGAGCTGGAAACATCTGTACGTTTTCACAGACACTGGGAACAGCCAGGAACACTGGCTGGTTGGGGAGGAGGGAGAGTGGGCTGTATGGAGAGATTAACACAGAAACTTACATTATGGTATGTAAAATAGATAGCCAACAGGAATTCGTTGTATGACTCAGGGAACTCAAACCGGCTTGTTAACAACCTAGAGGGGAGGGATAGGGAGGGAGGTGGGAGGTTTGGTTCAAGTGGGAGGGGACATGGGTAAGCCTACGGCTGAACACCATACTGTAAAGCAATTATCCTTCAATTAAAAATAATTAATTTAAAAAATCTTTCAGTTTTAAGGCAAATAATTTTTGTTTAATTAAAAAAAAATAAAAATGCATGAACCCCTAAAAACTATATATAACAATCTGAAATTTAATCAGTTTTCTAAAGAAACATATTGTAAAACTCTATTAAACTAAAAAAGATAACACACCTACTGACATTTCAATATAAGACACTAATAAAATAATCAAATGGATAAATTCTTA
>SJYC01100709.1:0-16440 GCA_006408675.1 Madoqua kirkii
AGTTTTGATTCAGCAAGTCACATAGATCCTGAACAGGACAGTTTCTGTCTCTTATACACATCTTTGTAAAACTCTATTAAACTAAAAAAGATAACACACCTACTGACATTTCAATGTAAGACACTAATAAAATAATTAAATGGATAAATTCTTATATGGTGATTATTGCCTGTGGTTTGGATCTCTGGAAGGGAATCTGATTGTGGGAAACAAAAATAGGTCACCCTGTTGGCTTCAAATAGCTAAATGCTAAAATAATGGTGTCTATACCAGGCACTTCAAAGTCAGCCTCTGGAGCTGGATCAAGATAAGACTAGAAAAAATCCTCATGTATTTATTTAAGAAAATTTTTTAAACTGAAGTATAGTTGACTTATTTCAATTAAAAAACTAGTTTTTCCATGGCTGATTCATGTCAATGTATGGTAAAAACCACTACAAAACTGTAAAGTAATTAGCCTCCAATTAAAATAAATAAATATTTCCATTATAGTTTATTTTATTATAGGATTTTGACTATATTACTAGTTCCCTGTGCTATACAGTAGGACCTTGCTGTTTATCTGCTTTATATATAGTAGTTTATATCTGCTAATCCCAAATTCTTAATTTATCCCTCTCCAATCTCTTTCCCCCTTTGGCAACTATAAACTTGTTTTCTGTGTCTGTCCTCATGTATTTCTATTTCATATATGCTCCATCTTGCGCCAGGTGGAAGTATTTCTAGGTAAACTATGTTATGTACCTTTTGGATCAAAAAGACCCTAAAATTGTGATATGAAGTCCAGGAAGACAATGAGGTTCATATACTGACCTTGATCCTTTACTATTCACTCTCATTAATCTACTATAACAACTGACATACAACTCTGAAAACAGAGGAATTCCATGGCAGTAGCCACCTATGATATAAGACACGAACCAAAAATCAGCAGTTGTTGGAAATTAGCTATCTAATCTAAAGAGTAGGCACCACAAGCCACAGAAAATGAAGTTCTGTATTTCTACACCTGAAATATCTATTTATAATACAAGAAAAATAGCTATCAAACTTTTTAAAGATAATATTTATTTTCTGATTATACTCTAATATCCTATTAACTCAAGACTGTTATTAATGTATGATGCTACTGCTAAGTCACGTCAGTCATGTCCAACTCTGTGTGACGCCATAGACGGCAGCCCACCAGGCTCCCATTCCTGGGATTCTCCAGGCAAGAACACTGGAGTGGGTTGCCATTTAACATTTCTACAATTAACATTCAGTAATGTTTACAATGGCAACAGTACAAAGACTCTATTTATATATGTATCTTATTATTTGATAAAGTAGTAATCTCTGACATAAATACATTTAGCAATAATAACACAACAGATTAACCCACACACAACAGCACCAGCCTAATGCTGAACTAGCACAAACTTTTTAATTTTAAAAATTATTTATTTATTTATTTATTTGGATGCACCAGGTCTTACTTGTGGCGTGGAGCATCTTTAGTTGTAGCGTGTGGGATCTAGTTCTCTGATTAGGGATCAAACCTAGGCCCTCCTGCATAAGGAATGCAGAGTCTTAGCCACTGGACCATCAGGGAAATAGCCTAGACAAACTTAAAAGACTAGGTTTTCAACCTCTGAGGTGCCTAATATTTTAAAACTGTCCATAAGATGTCATGACACTTCCAGACTTCTAGCACTAAACCCATCACCCTGATCCCTTCCCTGGGGCTAGTGTATTACTCACGCTGAAGCCAGCTCTGAACCATTCGTTCTTCATACAAATATACTCACTCATCAACCTGCACAGGCACAGTTTTAGCTTTCTGCAAGACTGAGGCACAGTAGATTCATACACTTACTTCAAATAGGCAGCACGTATCTCAAGAAATATGAATAAACGTCAAAAGTCTAACCTGGAAAATATTCACATCCAACGCTCTCACCGGGCCAGTATGCTTGTCATTCTGGGCAATCACAACTTCCTTATCCCCAGCGATAATTTTAGAAGGATCATAAAGAATAATATTTCCGTTTTCACCACCTGCAATCAGGACTCCAGAGATATTTCCTTTGGAATCCATCTTATGAGGTCCCCAAATCAACTTGTGGTACCTTTAAAAGAAAATGAGCAAAAATACTCTTTTTTGAAGTCAGATAAACTTAGAAAAGAATTTGAAAATTATACATTTAAGCCTTTTCATAAATACACCAGAAACACTGCTTCCCCTCTATTCCTGGTAACTGTGCATAACTTGGTGAAATGGCATTTTAGTTTTTATTTATACTCAGGTTTCATTTTGTAACCTTGAAGGGTACAAAAACTCTTTTGTACAGCGAATACAACAAAGTATATTTGATTTGTGTGTCAGAAGATAAGAGCCTAAGAATGGTTTTACCATTTAGAATCTGTGAGACCCTGAGCCAGTTACTTAATTTCCCTAAGCTGCTTCTGATTCATTTATAAAATAGAGCTAATCAACCACTTCCCCGGATTTTATCTGACTACAGAATTAGTCAGTAACATGTCATCTGTTAAATAGTAAAGCAGTTAAGGGAGTCATCTGAAATTTTCTAAGAAAAATAATGTATTCTGACAGTAAAAAGGTGATATCAGAATTATGTCTATTATGACATAATTCTCCACCCACTGGTGGAGAATAAAAGATTACAATTTGGTATGGAGGTGGCATGGAGATATATAACAATGGTACCGAGCAGAAAAACTGCCAGATGAAAGGCATCTGGGGTTCCCAGTACAGTGGGAGGGTTTGGATGATTATAAGCCATCCCGTGGGAGACGCCAGATTTGAACTGTATTGTTAGCCAAGGTACAATCTCTTCACCAAAATCTGCCAAGGTATTAGGCTATAAAACACATTTTGCTACTGAAATTAAAGGATCCTTCTATACAGCTTAAGTACTTGGAAATCAACCTATCTAAATACTTATTGTAACAGAAACCACGTCAATAAAATTCTCTGTGAAACGTAATTTGAAATATACATTAGTAGATAGGGGAAAAAAGCAACCTACCTTCAAAGAAAATCACAATTAACATTTTAATATTCATCTAACTACTTTTTCTGGTCATGACTACCTTTTTCTATAAAGAGGTAAGATTAAAAAAAGCAGAAGAAAATAACTCTACTATATCATGAGGACAAAAATACTAGAAACTAGAGGCTTTCCTTCTTACACACAACAGTCCGTAAAAAAAGGAAATTCAACAGAACATATACAGACACTTTTTAAACTTCTGCCTAAACAACTCATATGTTTTTTCACAAAATATGTCACTAATGGTATTCCTTACAATTTCATAACGGAACACTTATAGATGCACTAGGAATCAACTACAACATATAATCAAATAATTATGTAAATTTCAGGTTGAATCTCATACCTGTGAGAAGAAGAGAACGTGGCACAAGATTTCATATCCAAGGATGGATCAGAAAGGTCTAATTCAAATATCTCAAGAGAAGCACTGGTACTAAATGTTGCATCCAACTGTTGAGCAGATGTTCCTACAGAAAATATATTCATGGTAACCACACATGCAAAAACAAAAAGACTCAGAGGAAACCATACAAAATGGAAATTAAGTGCATGTTTTTCAGTTATCTCACTCATGAATGCTACATGAATGACTGAAATCTCAGCACATATACCACTGAACAGATGCTTACGTTACTACAGCAGTAAGATTCTGATGCAAGGCTCAGAGATGGTGTTTGTAAGAGTCGGTAGTGCAGACAATTTTTTAAGTCTGTAGATAAAATCTCTGAAAGAACAGCTCCATGCTTATAGTCACGAAATGATATAACTTCAACTCTATATAAAAATGGAGCATCAAAACTGTTGTTCATTCATTCAAATTGGTATTAACTTTTTTTACATTGAATCTATTGTGCCTAATACCAGAGGAATAAAGATGGACACAGTTCTGAAGTGAGGAAGACACTGTAAATGTAATAGGCCATGATTAACACTAAGATGTACAAGCATACAAGAAGGCCACTGAACTCAGCTGACAGCAAGGGTGCACGTATCTCGTCAGGAAAGGAAAGGCTTTCTAGAGGAGCTGAAGCTTGACCTGAATCTCAAAGGACAAGTATAAATAAGTCAGATGTGGAAAAGAGGAAATTAGGTGACTCACACCGTCTTCTCTCTGTTGAACTTACCTGTAGCTAGGTAAATGGGGTGATTCTGTGCAGGGCTCCATGCCTGCATGGCGGTACGATCTACTTCCTTTAACTTCATTCTGCTAAAGAGAACATTTCACACAGAAATATAATAAACATGTAAGATGGAACATTTTTTAACATAGAAATATACTGGACAAACCGATACATTAATAGTAATGCTGGAATGCCAATAATCACATTCATCTAGGTATCATTTCTTGGGAAATGTGGACCATTTGAAAGAAATTTGTTCAATTATTTTGAAACAAGTATAGGGCTCTTCTGTTTACAGCTTATCATCCTTCAGTTGAAAAATCTGTCTAGAAGGAAATGTGCAAAAACAGGGATAGCATGTGGTTAATTAGTCTTCGCACACAGTACGCCTCTTGGTCAAGATAAGCCAGGTGGCAGTGTAGCAGGGGTAAGAGAAGGCAGAGGACAGACACAAGGTGCGCTTTCCTGGAGCAGGAGAGCAGTTTGACAAACTAAATAGAGCAGACTATCAGAGGTGAATATAGCAAACCCAAAGAATTTTAAAGATAAAGCAGAAAAAAATTTTAAATGGTCACTCCAAGCTACAATCCCATATGCTATTATTTTATGTATTCTATGTGAAAGTTAACTTTGGTAGAAAAACTCAGGAGATACTGTGCTACAGCATTAAAAATATCCTTGTTGGACTTTCCCGGGTGGTCCCATGGTTAAGACTCCACATTTCCAATGTAGGGGTTGTGGGTTCAATCCCTAGTTGGGGAACTAAGATCCCACATGCTGCCAAAACACCACCAACAAAAACAACTTTGTGATTTTACACAAATGCATTCAAATGGCACAGTATTCCACTCTCAGATGTACCCTAATTTAATTACTTAGTCTCCTACTGAGGAATACCCGAATTGTTTTTGAAAGTGAAAGTTGCTCAGGAGTGTCTGACTCTGTGACCCCATGGACTATAGAGTCTATGGAAGTCTCCAAATCAGGATACTAGAGTGTGTAGCCTTTCCCTTCTCCAGCGGACCTTCCCAACCCAGGAATTGAACCAAGGTCTCCTGCATTGCAGGCAAATTCTTCACCAGCTGAGCCACAAGGGAAGCCCAAGAATAGTGGAGTGGGTAGCCTATCCCTTCTCCGGGGGATCTTCCTGACCCAGGAATCGAACTGGGGTCTCCTGCATTGCAGGTGGATTCTTTATCAACTGAGCTATTATTCTTACAAACAATGCTGAAATAAACGGCCACACATACATGTTACTTCACTTATGGACAAGGAAAGCTATGGTTTTCCAGAGGTAAAACTGATGGGTTAAAGAATAAAGGTAATTTTAATTTTGATGGATATTGCCATTTGAAATGTATCCTGGTATACAGTATATTGAATATTTCCCAAGTATGTATTTTTTATTACTTCAAAATCATTTACTGAAAATTTTTTTCTTACTAACTTTAGATACCACTTTTATCATGTACCAACTTCTCTGAAATAAATGGCCACACATACATGTTACTTCACTTATGGACAAGGAAAGCTATGGTTTTCCAGAGGTAAAACTGATGGGTTAAAGAATAAAGGTAATTTTAATTTTGATGGATATTGCCATTTGAAATGTATCCTGGTATACAGTATATTGAATATTTCCCAAGTATGTATTTTTTATTACTTCAAAATCATTTACTGAAAATTTTTTTCTTACTAACTTTAGATACCACTTTTATCATGTACCAACTTCCTGTATTTATTTCTAGATTTAATATTTAGGTTTATATTCCTGTACATATCAGGATATAGGCTAAGGTTTACACTTCAGTATTTGTTTACATTTATTCTGTGATTACCATTCTTTATGCCCATGTATTTACATGTTAGGCATGTCACTGCTTTAAATACTGAGGCTTTACATGAGTATGATTTCAATAATCCCCACCCATTTTCCTTGCTATTTTTTATTTTTCAACTACGTAATCAGAAAATTTTTTGTCTAATTCCAGAAAAAAAAGAGAATGTTAGTATTTTTTACTGAACCTGTACCAGATTAATAAATGAATTTATGGAGAACTGACAGAATGGTGAATCCTCCTATTAAGAACATGTCTTTAGAGTTAAGCCGTCTTTTTTATTTTTCAGTATTGTTTGAAATTTTTTGACATACTGGGTTTGCTTACTCCTAAGTATTTCACCTTTTGGTTCATTTGTAAATGTGGCTTTTTTTCCTTCCACTGTTATGTCTATGATCTCACTGTTAAATGAAGGCTAATGACTTCGCTACATTAATTTTTAAGCCTGCTTTCTTACTGAACTCTCTTTCTGGAGTAGTGTTTCAGTAGATTCTGTTGGGTTTTCCACATATGTATTCATACCATGTGCCAACAGAGCCAATCTCCTCATTTCACATTGTCAGTCCTCTGCTATCCTTCTCTTGTGTGAGCTAGCCAGGACTAACAGTATCATACTCAACAGCAGTGATAACAGCGCTATTTCTTGGCTTGCCCTGTTCTGCAGTGGGAAAGCCTACTGTATCACCACTCGGCATGGTTTTGGAATTTGAGATATGTATACATGTATTTGTAGAGATATAATGTGTCCAAACACACTTACATCTGTACAAGTAAATAAATATACATATGTATACAAACATGTATGTGGAAATAGCCATTGATTACTATCTTACTGAATGCTATTCATAAAGATTGGGTGTTGAATTTTGTTGAATGTTTTTTCATTAGCTAATTGGAGATGACCATATGATTTTTCTCCTTCGGTTTACTAACAAAATAAAGCACGAACAGATTTCCTAATACTGAATCATCTTTTCATACCATGAGTAAACTTCTCTTCACCATGATTCTACTACAGAGTTCCTAGATTTTGTTTAAAAAGAGTTTCATTCCTAGGGCCTTAAATGAGATTTAATCGATAGTTTTCCTCTTTTGTACATTCTTTGCCAGGTTTTGGTATCAATGTTATACTTGTTCATAACAAACGTGGGAGGTTTTCTTCTTTTCCCATGCTCTGGAACACTTTCAATAACAACAATGAAATTACTATTTCTTTAAGGATTTACCAGAACTCTCCTATGAGATATCTGGGTCTGGTGTTTTGAAGAGAAGGTAAGTGGTAATTTTCTCTGTTTCTTCTATGGATATTGATCTATTTGAATTTTCTTTATCCAAGGTCATTTTTGTAAATTATATTTTCCCATGATATTCCTTTATTGTACTCTTTTTTATAATTTTCTAATTTATTTGTTTAGACTCAAACATAGACTCATGCTTCTTCTAATTTGTGCTGTGTGTGTGGTGATTAGTCCTTATGATATTCATGTTTTGTCCTACCCTCCTTGGAAAAATTAGCTTAGCTAAGTGACTTACCTGCTTCACTGAGTATTTACAAAGAGTCAAATTTTGGATTTACTTATTAGTTTCACTTTTTAAAAGTTTTTCTAACTTTTTAGTTAAATGCTTCACTTACCCATTTTTACTATTTCTTTAGGCTTTGAATTTTCCCTGAGCACTGATTTGTTGTATGTTTCTGGTCCTATCTTTGTAACTATAATTTTAAATAATTTCCATTTAATACCATTAATCCTTCATTTCTTTACATAGTGAATTACTATGAGCACTAACAGAATTAGCTTATATAATCTTACTGCCCCTCCTGCAGTACACAGTTATAATCATTAGTATTATCTTTCTCAGTGTTTACTTTGTACTGTTAAATACGCTTCTACTTCTACTAACTGATTTGTCAGCTTTAAATGTCCTTTGACTCCTAGACACTACAGATTAGGCAATCCACAAATTTATTCTACCTCCAATTTTCTTCCTGCTTCCCAGTTCTCTCAATCTTTTAGTTTTATGACCAATTTCTACATCATCATATATGTAACATGTACATTTCATCTTTTCTTCCTTATTCCCACTTTGGCTTCAGCCTCAGGTCCACAGCAGTTAAATATACTCAATGTTCCCCAACAGCACTCTTGCCAGTATTCTTACTCATCTCTGGAGGATGAAGTTCATCCTCTAATAGTTTTCTTAAGAGGGCCTTAGACTAAAAATATGCCCTGAATCTTACACGGTCAAGTTGTTTACATTTGAAGAACAGATGATAAAAGGAAGTCACAGAAAGATTAAATAATTTGAACACACTAGCAAGGGACAGAGCCAAGATCTGAACTCAGAAGTGAGCTCCAGAGTCCAGTCTCTTATGTGTTACAAGCTCAAGTATTCAATTTTAATCATTTAAAAAAAATTAAAATTTAGGAGAAATAATGAATGGCAAAGAAACTACAATGCATGATGAAGTTAAGGGAAGAAGAAATGAATTTTAGAAACTGGGCGAGGTCAGGCAAACTGGGTGAATTAGGAGACTGAATCACACGGCAAAGAGGCAGGAACTCTGGTCCTGAACACTGACTCCTGGTCCTTCTGGTCCTTCAACCTGAACACTGACTGCTACTTTTGACACCTTTATACATTATTTGATCTCTCTGAGCCCCAATTCCCACATTTCTAAGATGGGGATAAGTGTGGCTACCTCAGGGGATGTTGTGAAGTTCAAATGAAAGAAATGTATTTTACAGAGGTCCAAACACAATGCCTAGCACATAAGTCAAAAAGCGTTTTAATACACTAACTACTTTAAAGATTATCATCACGAGACTCATCAACAAAATTGCACAGCTAGTTTCCTAAGATTATTGTGAAGGAAAAAAGGGAAAAAAACCCCACAATATTCTGAGAGGTAAAAAAAGAGGCCTATTTTCTTTATATGAAATGCCTTCTTTCTCCTCTCAGTCAATAGTCTTTAGTAATAAGTTCAAGTTCCATCTCCTTCATGAAACCTGCTCCACTGATCCAATCGACACTGATCTGAACTCTTTGTATTTGCTTGAACCACACTTTAAGCAACTCATTTATCTTGGTAAAACTTTATAACATTCTCCTAGTACATACTGTTTACCTGTTTTCCCACTGTCTATCAACTTGTTTCATCTTGTTTGGTCATCTTGTTTCACCAAATCGACAAATACTGTCTTGCTTTCAATCAAGTCTTACAACTTTTACCCTTTTTGGATCTAAAACTGTTTCGCACAGGGTGAGATATGCATTGGTTGATTGATTCTGAATGTCTATATTTAGAGAAATACAACAAGACTGATGTGCCAGAAAGACCAATTTTAAGTAAAATATTTAATTTTTAAATTCTTAACTGTTTAAAGGATCTTTCTAATTTAAAAAGTGGGAAAGTACTGCTCGGGGGGAAAAAAAAGGTTTCCTAAAATGCCTTTAGAATAATTTCTAATACTGAAAACAAAATAGCTACACACACACACACACACACACACACACACACACACACACACATATATATATAAACTCAGTTGAATATAATTATAGTATCTCCAGGAAGAAAGGTACAAGGGCTACAGGAATTTGGGAGCACTTAGTTAATGTGTAACATTTACTGAAAGAGAGAGACTAATTTACAAGAACATAAAAGAGTGAAGAGGGAATTCAAAGCATTTACAAAATCTGTTTCTTGGCCTTAGTACTCAATGTGCCATCAGAAGCAGTTCCACTTAATAACCTGTACTGAACATAAGGTTTAAATACCATTGTTAAAAAAAAAAAAAATCAAATACTATACTACAACAATGGCCTTGAACTACATTAAGTGGTTTGAATCTAACTAAACAAAAAAATCATAAGCTACAATCATTCTCAAAACTATTAAGAATACTATGAAAATACAGCTTCATCAGATACACGTGTATTTCCTTCTCTTACAATTGATCATTTAGTTGTAACTAGTTTCCTTGAAAATATGAAGAAGTCTTAGATTAAACCATGTCAATTTCCCAAGTAAGACTTGTTTTAAAAACTTTCTGTAGTTTTTAATGACATATTTTTATTTCAATTTATTTATCTGGCTGTGCTGCGTGGCATGTGGGATTTTAGTTAATTGATCGGGGGATAGATCAAACTTGCGTCGCCCTGCAGGGGAAGCACAGATTCCCAACCACTGGACTGCCAGGGAATTCTCTATGTAAGTTTTTTCAATATTGTATGTGACTAGAATTCACACCACGCAGATTTATTTCATTCAGAACTATTGTGCACAGAACACAATCATTGTGAAAATATAAAAAGAAAACTGTGAGGACAATGGTTTGTTCACACATCCCCTCATAAGACAGCACCAAAAGAAGAGCAGTTCAAGTATGGAGACTGGAGCCAACACTGTCAGTTTAAATCCCAGTTCCACGTGTCCTAGCTCTGACTTTTGGTATGTAATTTTATCTATGTGTGACTTGGCTAACCATTTGGTAAAATAACTATAATAAAAGCATCTACGCCATAGGTTTGCTGTGAGAATTCACAGAGTACAGTGCCTGGCACCTGGTAAATAAATGCTTGTAAACGGCAGCTAATACAAAAGTCACCATTTGAAATGTTTACCCCAGTGAATCTTCAAAAGAACACATCTACTGAAAAAATTTACGATCCAGACCACAACTTCTATTTATTCATCCCAAGTTTCTCTCCACAACAACTGTGTGCAGTGAAATGAAACTTTCCCCCTGCGTTTTCTAAAAGCTGATTTTGTGAAGCAACACTAAAATCCAACAGCACTAACCTCTAAACAGCTCCAACCTCACAATGTTATAATACATGGAGCATTGAACTAAACCTCAGAAAGTAAAAAGTCAAAGAGGTATCAGCACTGGACACTGTGACTCCCAAACCAGAAACACAATACCCAGCTGCCACTGTGGCGGATAAAAACTCACCTTGTGTGGGCAAGATACCTCAGTAGCATGGGCACATGTGTTCCAGAGAATTTACTTAATGTTACTGATGGTCTAGGCTCATCTCAGCCAAAATCAAATCAAAGATGCAAATATGCGCTGATCATTGAACTAAATAGTGTCACACTTATCTGCAGTCTTAATACAACAAAACTTTCTGAGCTGAAATTAACCCTCTTTTGGGCCACATCACATGGCATATGGGATCCCCAGTTCCCCAATCAGGGATTCCATCTGTGCCCTCCGGAGTCCCAATCACTGGACCACCGGGGAAGTTCCTGAAATTAACCTATTTAAGAATTATGACATTTCTAGAAAAACAATGTAATAATTTAATAATGTCATTTAATAAGAATCTTTAATTAGAATTGTATAAACCTCATGATATTATACAGAAAATCTTGTATGTGTGTATGTGCATGTTTCCAGGAAGATGATCCAGTAGTTTCATCAGATCCTTAAAAGAGAGTGGAGTGATATATACAATGTCATTGCTGTTCTTTACTCATTAAGTTGTGTCTGATTCTTTGGGACCTCACGGACTGTAGCCCACCAGGCTCCCCTGTCCATGGAATTTCCCAGGCAAGAATTCTGGAGTGGGTTGCCATTTCCTTCTCCAGGGGATCTTCCCAGCCCAGGGATCAAACCTGCATCTCCTGCATTGGCAAGCAGATTCTCTACCACTGAGCCACCTCAGAAGCCCACAAGGTAACACTTCTTAGTCATAAAAAGGAATGAAATAATTCCTTTTTATGCCGTCTGCAGAGACATGGATATACCTAGAGACTGTCATACAGAGTGAAGTTAAGTGAGAAAAACAAATGTGTAATATCGCTTATATGTGGAATCTAGAAAAATGGTATGGATGAATTTATTTGAAAGCACATACAGAGACAGAGACCTAGAAAACGAGCTTATCGATACCAGAGGTGGGGTGGTGGTGGAGGAGGATCGGATGAATTGGGAGACTGGGATTGACATACATGCACTCTTGATATTCTGGATAAAACAGATAACTAAGAAGAAAGGAGTACCTACTGTAATACACAGGGAACTCTATTCAGTGCTCTGTGGTGACCTAAATGGGAAGGAAATCCAAAAAGGAGGGGATACAGGTACACATATAACTGATTCACTTTGCTGCATAACAGACATTAACACAACAATGTAAAGCAATTATACTCCAATAAAAATTTAGAAATCAATAAGTATCAAAAGAACATCAGAAAACAAAATAAAATCACAAATACTTCTAGAAAAAAGAGAGAGAGAGAGGAATCCCAAAAGATTAAGAATCATTGCTCTTTATAGTTTACAAATTTCTTTCTGTTCTTACTGGTTTCAGAAAATAACTTGCTTATATAAAATTAAGTTATATAATTGGAAATCCATTTCAAATCTGACATTTCCTAAATAACCTCAGATGTGTGTAACATAAATTCACAACAACAAAAACACTTCAACTTATCCAAAAGTTCGTAAGGGTCTACAAACCATTCCCAGGGCTGTAATTAGGGAGAAATGAGAAAACAGGAGCACAGAAGAACCACTGAGAAAAGGTAAGTAAACTTTAGCCAACTCTAGAACAATCATTAGTACAGAAAACATAAGATAGTATGATTCAAGGACGAAGCTCTAAATACTGATTAAACAGTTACAGTTGCCCAAAACAACAATCAATTTCAGTCTTCTGCGGTTAGAAAAGACAGTTTCGCGGGAAGGATTTGTAAAAGACCATCACTGAAACTTCAGAATGACCTGGGTAAAATTAGTTCCCCGAGTTATGAAAAAGTTTACAATGCCCACAAGCCCAGGAAACATTTTGATTTATTTTACACCTGCCCCCGTAATTTAACCTCTCATTATAGTAAATCAGTAGCAAAAACATACAACACTGATACTTCCCTCGAGATACAGGCTGCGTCTGGCCGCGACTGCCCTTAAAATAATACAATCCCAGTTAAGTGACAGTAGCCTGTACTTAAAATCTACGAACCTTTAAATCTGGCAACAGCTCAGATCATAACAAAAAATCCCAAACTAAAGTCAACCAAGGTAATGCTGATGAGGTCTGTTTCCTTCCCTCGCCCTTGGGGACCGCGCCTCTTTGTGCACCAGGGTCCGAAGGTCTCCTAACCTCAGACGCCAGCTACGCGCCGCGGCTGGACACCCTGGCGCAAGCCGCAGGGGCGCTTCTGCTCAGCGGAGGAAACGTCGGCGGATGCGGGCCGGCGCGATCCCCGAGGCAGCCTTGACGCCAGGCGCTGTCCCGCCGGGCCCGAAACGAAGACCCGGGCTCGCCGCCGCCGGAGACCGGGCCGCAGGCTGGCGGGGACCAGCGGAGACCGAGACCGGGAGACCGGCGTGGGCCTGGGCTCTCCCTGAAGGCCCCAGGACCCGCAAAGACGACAGCAGAGCACAAGAGGACGCACCTGGCGGCGGGGACCCCCGGCGACCGGTTCCTGCGTGAGCGCGGCGCCAGTAGGACTCTCCCAGCATTCGCCGCCGCCCCTCCTCCTGGCCGGGGCCACCTCCACGTTCCGCTCCAACGTGGCAGCCGCAGCCCCGCCCAGCCGGCTGGCCGACGCTTCCGGGAGCACCGCCCTACCCCGCCCACCCCGATACGCGGCCCGCCACGGCACTTCCGGGCCCAGGGACGGAGCCGGGGCCGAGCCGGGGCCGGGCCGGGGTTCTCTAGCGGGTGGGGGTCTGGGAGGACTAGCTTCCGCGCCGCGCGTGCACTTGTGAGTTCAGAGGGGCGGCGTGCGGTGGCCAGGATGGTGCGAAAAAGAGAAGTCCCGGTGGGCGTAGCTGTCTGGCGGGAGGCCGGCCCCGGCCAGCAGAAACGCCACGTAGCGCTGGTCCTTTGAGACGTCAGCGGCCCCCGCCACGCTGCCGACGCGACCGGCCACCGAAAAATCGGGCTGCAAGGGCCTTATTACAAGGCTGTTACTGGGTTATTTCACTTATTTACTTGGTTCTTCGGTATTGCTTATTGAGGATATCTTTAGAACCGGACGATCTGGTCATACTCGAAGGCTGTTGTGGACATACTTGATTTGTTACTAAAAAGAGGCATGAATGTGAAAGTCGCTCAGTCATGGCCGACTCTTTGCAACCCCGTAGACTGTAGCCCGCCAGGCTTCTCTGTCCATGGGCTTTCCCAGGCAAGACTACTGGAGTGAGTTGCCATTTTCTTCTCCAGATCTTCCCGACCCAGGAATCTAACCCGGGTCCCTTACATCACAGGCGGATTCTTTATCAGCTGAGTTACCAGGGAAGCCCCTAGAGGCACAGTGGAGTGAATTAGGTACTATAGTTAGTATCCTGCGATACTATTTCAGATGTGTTAACACTGGTCACACTGTAGCTTGACTGGTTTCACCAGAACCTGTACACGTGCAGTTCTGTTCCCAATACAGCAGTCAACGGTCTTTTCTAAACGCCTTCACTGGAGTAGAGTAAAATACAGCAAACTCTCGTATTTAAGAGAGTAGGCACGTTTTTGTGCCCGCTATGGAGAAGGCAGTGGCACCCCACTCCAGTACTCTTGCCTGGAAAATCCCATGGACGGAGGAGCCTGGTGGGCTGCAGTCCATGGGGTCGCGAAGAGTCTGACATGACTGAGCGACTTCACTTTCACTTTCCTGCATTGGCGAAGGAAATGGCAACCCACTCTAGTGTTCTTGCCTGGAGAATCCTAGGGATTGGGGAACTTCGTGCGCTACCATCTATGGGATCGCATAGAGTCGGACACGACTGAAGCGACTTAGCAGCAGTAGCAGCATACTGTTTCAGCAAAAACATGTATGAATGGTCTTAGGCACATACCAGCCAAACAGGACTGCTAGAGTTAAGCAGTCTCCTTTACTATTTATCTGCTAAACTTGTCCTTCACAAAGTTAAACAAAACTGATCACTCTGATTCTGTATGAACTATAGTTAGTTAAGTTGCTCAGTTGTGTCCGACTCTGCAACCCCATGGACTGTAGCCCACCAGGCTTCTCCATCCATGGGATTCTCCAGGCAAGAATCCTGCAGTGGGTTGCCATTTCCTTTTCCAGAATTATACTTTACATCTGGCATTCTTCTCCCCCTACATTCTCTTGTAGCATTTCAAAAAAGGTCACAGGTTGTTTTAACTTCAGGGAGACATGACCTGATGACTGAGTTGTGCCATGCCAGCTGTGGCTGTTCTGAAATTTTGCAGAAGAAAAAAAAAAGCGGGACCTTCATTGGGGTAGTCTCTCCCTATTCCCTAAAGGAGGCGGTTTTTGAGGTGCTAGCCTGCTGTGTCCCCTCTTTGCTTGCCAAAGAAAGCCACTATTTCTCCTCATACTATTTCTGTTCATCAGAGACAAGATTTTGGCATCACTTATAAAACCATATAGTGATGGTGTACACTTTTGGTTCAGTTTAAAAAGTAAATATAGTTAGTTCTGTAAGGCTGAAGTAGACCTACACAAGAGGCTTAGGATAGTTAATTTCAAGTTCTAAAAAGCTTTCCATTTTTCACCTACCATTCCAAGGACTAGTTTACCTTAAAAGGTGTCAATAAAAATCCGACTTAAAAGTCGGACTATATTTGGGGGCTCCCCTAGTAGCTGCAATTCATGGGGTCGCAGAGTCGCTCACGACTGAACTGAACAAGTAGCTCAGCCCGTAAAACATCTGCCTGCACGTTTCAATCCCTGGGTCCAAAAGGTCCCCGGGAGAAGGAAATGGCAACCCACCCCAGTATTCTTCCCTGGAGAATTCCACAGAGGAGCCTGGTGGAGTCAGAGTTGGATGCTAGTGAGTGACTTTCTCTTTCATTCTGTTAGATAGGATTTTGCCTGCAAAGTCCAAATGACTTTGTATGATAAATTTTCATTTCAAAGCCTTGATGTAGTAGCATACAATATGAAAAGTGTCAGTAATAACTGGTTACAATAAAGCTTACAGTTCTAGATTTGATGCACTTATATCTGATTGACTATAAAAACTCACCTTATTTTAACACAGGCAGTTCTGCCTTTGACTACACAAGCTGAAATTGTGCAAAGTCCTAATCTATGGGATTAACAGTAATTGTTAATATTTAACAATAATTCTGTGACTTGGCAAAACATTTAAAAACCTCTTGATGTTGGTTATAAATGTAATTTATAAATTTTTGTATAATTTTGTAATTTATAGTTTTAAAGTAGTATTTGTAGTGACTACCAACACTGGGAATTCCCTGGCAGTCCAGTTGTTAAGATTTGTAGCTTTCACTGCTGGGGTTAAGATCAATTCCTGGTCAGGGAACTAAGGTCCCACAAGCCACGTGGTGCAGCCAAAAAGAAAAAAAAAAAAAAAAAAAATCAAACCCAACAATAATCTCCCCACCAAACAAAAAGACCCCAAAACAAACCACTAGAGACACTGACAGTTATGTTTTATTTCTTTATTAAAAAAAAAAATG